>WOXC01010392.1:0-195176 GCA_011680675.1 Gymnobelideus leadbeateri | reverse complement strand
TGGCCCTGGGGCATATTTCCCACCCTCCCATATCAGCTGCATCTGCCAGTGCCTTCAGTCCCCTGGGAGGCTACTCATCTTGCCTGCTGACTTGAGGTCTTTAAGGATGGCTAGAGATGGTGAAATCATTTCCTTATCTTGAGTTCCTACTCCCTGCTAAACATTGGTATTCCATGATTCACTTTATCACTGGATCAGACAACAATCTTCTCAATGTTATCACCAGCCCCATCCATTTGGAGCTGTGACCTGAACCTTTACCATTGACCCTTTTCTTGCCTCCCATGTTTCTTTAAAAAAAACCAAAAAGACAAAAAACAAGAAATAAAAAAAGCGGGACAAAAACAAACAAAAAACAAGATAAAGCCCAGCCTGGGCTTGTTCTGGCTTTAGCCTTCCTGATACAGTTCTGACAGGGCTGAGGCACCCTTCTGTGATCACCCTTTATGTCCATCTTCTCTGTTAAGAGTCTGACTTTTTTTTTGTTGCTTTCCTCTGGCATCCAAATCATCCCATTTTCTCTATTCATTAGAAGAATTTCTTCTTGTGTTTTCAGAATTTCTTTCTTTAAAGGTTTCTATCTGTCTCAGCTAACTTTTCCTACAAAAAGTCCCTTGATGTTACCTACCCCTTCTCTGGATTCTTTGACATCTTTTTTCCCCCCAAATAATAGTATTAATGACAAAAATCCTGTGAGATCGGGGCCACGCACATCCTCAGCCACATTTTACAGTGAGGGAACCAATGGCTCAGGGTTTTGCTTATGGTCACATAGCTGGCAGAAGTAGGATCTGAAGCCAGATCTTCCTCATTCAAGGCTCCTCTCCTATCCTTTATACAAAGTTGTATGTCAGATTATGCTTGGCTTTCCTTCTCATCATGAGCTCCATGATGGAATGGAATGGTCACTTGTCCCAAGAATCCAGATGCTTCAGCTACATCTCTCTCTCTCTCTCTCTCTCTCTCTCTCTCTCTCTCTCTCTCTCTCTCTCTCTCTCTCTCTCCTTCTCTCTCTTTCCTCATAACCAAACCCAGAATAAATTTCCCTTGTCACTTCTTCTACCGTTGAAGGATGAAATTGTCAATTGTCCTTCACTCACAAATTTGTCAGCTGCTCTGTTTTTGGCAGAGAGAGCTCCAGAAACTATCTAGATAGTTGAAGTTCCCTATTATTAGAATTCATTCATTCATTCACCAACCACTTATTACATCACGCTTCTGTGCTAGGGTTGGCGTCTGATTACCAAGCTTGTCTTGGCTTTATTTCATTCCTCCCTCTGTCTGGGCAGTCCACAGTCTACCCACTCCTGTGACAGTATTATTTCTTTCTCTAATTCCATTGTTCCTTACCCAAATGCTGTTCTTCTCTGTTGGTTCCTGTATTTCCTCATCTGATCATATCCTTAATACATGCTGCTGTTCCCCACCAGGGGCTTTATCGGTTTTCTTCTTTTGAATAAAGTACAGTCTATTTCAGTCTTGAATCTCATCCTGCAAAGTCTTGGTCTGGAGCCAGATTTGTCTTTTTGCGGTAGGATGTCTGTTTATGACCCATATTTTGTGCATTTGCAAACAGGCTCTAGGTTTCACCGATGGCTCTTTCTGAGTTTTGTCTCTTGTTTATCCCTGGTTCTCCATCATTCCTTCTCTTCAGGCCTACTCTCTGTGGTGCCAGATCTGTGTTGGCAGATCTCTCCAACAGCCTCCTTGTTCACTTTAAAATCTTCCTCAGCACATTTATGAGATATTAGGAAGAGGAGTTGTTATTGTTTTTACTGGCCCTTCTGAAGTGCACTCCCTTCCTTGCCAAGAACCTTTTATGACTGCATTTTAAAGAATTAATGTAGAGTGAATTGTGATGTTAATTGTGTAATGAAGTGGATTATCTATAAACATGAAAGCAACATTTCCCAGCTATTTCCCTCCTTCCTTATTTTTCTCCCTCAAATATTGCATTAACTGCTCCTTACATTCTTAAATGTCACAACATTTTGACCAGTTTTAAAAGGGCAGGGAAAATCCTTAGCTTCAAGCTTCATAGTGTGTATGAAATCCCATGGTACTCTTTTTGGCCTCCTTTCTCCTTAGTTTTTTTTTAAGACATTGTTTTAAAATAATATGGCTCTTCTGCTCAGATTGGGGAGAAAGAGATACTCCTTTCCCCTCATCAGAAGTCATCTCTTAATAATTTCTCTTCCCAGTGATGCTGATGATAATACATACCTGGGTTTTTTCACATTAATATTGTAATATACAGAACACAACACAATGAAGGGTGCAGATTATGACTCCCCTTTCCCTGGGTGGCCTTTAAAACTGGTTTCTCTTCCTCATGAAAAAATTAATATTATTATTTTTTTTACTTTTATTAGGAAATACTCCATAACTTGGGTGGGATTGAAAACCTAGCCCAGGTAAGAGACCTTTCCTTGTTCTCATTGTTACTTTGTGGTTTGGTGTTCTCCTTGGGCCAGGTGGGCAGTAAGGATAGAAGAATCCTCGTGATTGCTCCTGGAGAACAGGGTGGATTCGTTCCCATGGCTGCCCATAGGGCAGCAGGTGTGGCTCACCGTCATGCAGGAAAATAAAGCCACCAGGCTCCTTCTCTTAGAGGCCAACACCCAGGACTTTTTGTTCTGGTTAATTGGATCGAAAAGAGCCTGCCAGTTGAAATTGGAAAGGGTATGAAAGGTCATGTATAATTTAGTTTAATCAAGAGAAGAAATATGAGGCATCCTAGTCAGGTTGAGTTCCCATTTATTTCCTCAACACAAATAGAATCTGAGAAAAAATAAAAGTTAAAAAACCAAAACCAGAACCCTGAGCTCATAAAGATGGCACTGGCTCTTTATTCAAAAATAACAAGTATGTTCATAATATGAAACAAATCAACAACAAAATACAGAACAGTACACTTTGGTTTATAACTTGTATGCTTATCGAGGGGAGGGGAAGGAGAGAAATACTTTTTGGCAAGTCCTGTGCCCTATATTGATTAAAGACAAAAAAGTAAACAGACAAAATTCCCAGGCCTGGGAATCCCCATCAGCCCCATTGTAGCCCAGTCTTTGAAATGTCCTGTGCCAAGAATGTTCAGTTATTACTGACGGCCCAGAGGAAGCTCAGTGCCTCCTGCATCACCCCTGTTCAGCAGAGCGTTAGGGCTAAGTTTACTGTAACCCGCCCAGGTAACCAGAATACTGAATTAACTGGAATCCCAACATTCACTGCGTTTGGAAGCTCATTTCATAGTATGTGGTCAACATCTGACCTGATTTGGATCAGTATGGAACCATATAATCGGTCACAGTCCTGGACCTCGAGGGAAGTCAGCAGATGCTCTCATAAGCCCCATTTTACAGATGAGGAGACTGAGACCCACAGAGGTGCCCTCAGCCAGTGGATCCTGAAGAAGGATCTGAGCTTGCCTCTCCCTGATTCCAGATGTGTGCTGTCTTGTGAACGGTTCATCATGTAGGGGACATGTGCCTGTTCCCTCTGCTCTGATGCCAGGCATGCCACCTCCACTCTACTCATTTCATGACATACATCTGATGTCATTTTAGACCTGGATTTGGAGTCAGGTCCTGGCTTCGAATCCCGGCTCCACCACTTATCCCAGGGAATGTAGACAAGGGGACTCACCTCTGCAGGTCTCAGTTTCCTCATTAAAATGGTAGAAGCACCCTAGCCCTGAGTCTGTGGGCCTGTGTCCTCACCCAGGGCAGTCACTCAGGAGGAAGCTTCTTTTCCCCTTGCCTGAAGAGCGTAGGAGCCCTTTTGTGGCTGTGGGCCGCCACCTGGAGTTCATGTGGAGAAGTGCCGCTCACCCTCTGAGGGGGTTTCTTCCTATGTCGCCTTTGTGTTTGCTCTTTGTTGTAGTACATGGAAATCGTAGCGGACGGGTACCTTGGGTACGGAGAAGAGCAGCATAACGTTGACAAGTTAGTCAACATGACATGTAAGTACTCTGCCGTGGTCCTAGTCTATAGCTCGGCATTCTAGCTAGTCAGGGGCCTCCTCCTCAGATGAAAGCCTCTCCTCATTCCTGGGGGGGGTCTTGGTGCGCTCGCGCGCTCTCTCTCTGCAAATGACCCTGTTTTTATTTATCTGTGTCCATGCTCTGCCCCCTTGTAGAATGGAAGCTCCTCGAGGGCAAGGGCTGGTTTTCTTTTAATGTTTGTATCTACAACATCTAGCATGCTGCTTTGCACAGAGTAGGTGCTCAATAAATATTTGTTGAATTGGATTGGACTTTCTGTTCCTTGTAATGAATACGTGTGTGATTCTTTGTGATAGGGGGGAAAAGAGATTGATTTCTGTATTTAAGATGTACAAAATTTATGGCTTGAATTCCGTGCAGTTAACTTAAGCCAGAGGTACCAAGAAGTAGAGTTCTTATGGAGGATTAAAGGCTGGCCTTGTAGTCAAGGAGATCAGGGTTCAAGTCCTTCCCCTTACACAGAGCTAGCTGGGTGAACATAGACAATACCTTCTGACAACAAGCTGCTAAGTCTGGAAGGTATCGACTGGTTGCCCATCTGTGTTAGTGGAGGGTCTTTCTGCTCCAGGAGTTCCCTGCCCTGGGGAAATCACAGGTCTAGGATGTCCTTCCTCTTCCCTACTCCCAATCTCAATATACACTCATTATGAAGGAACAGCTTTCAGACCATGACCAGAGCTTTGGCAAAACATTTTTTGTGAGAACATTTATTGAATAAAGTATTTAACTATTAAGTACATCTAGCCTCCATTAAATGAACTGGATAAATTCCATCAATTTTGGTAAGATCCTGTTTTCACTATCATTCCAGAGGTTGTACACATCTTTTTTAATGAAATTAGAAAAATTACTGTCATCAAGGTGATGCTTTTGTTGGAAGCTGAAATATCCCCACGATCTGAAAGGTTTTTCACACATCGACACATGGTTCTTTGCCCCAAGGAGAGGCAGCAAACCTTGCATTTGCTGCTTGGTCATTGTCAAGTTCCACAAAACTGTGATGAGCCCTTCTGGTCCTGGAAAGGGACAGTCTTTCCTGCCTGTCTTGACACACTTTCACCTTCTGATTTTTAGGAAGTACAGCTCTGCTGATTAGAAAATGGTGCCGGTGTCTAGGAGTTTTCCATTCTCTGCCCCATCCCCACCCCTTTTAAAAGGACAAGTAGGAAAAGAGAGGAAAGAGGCCAAGGGAGAGGAGAAGAAAGTTTCTAGCCTGATAGAACCCATCTCTGCTTCTGTTCTCTCCCCTTCTGGATCTAGTGGCCCAGTTGGATGACCTGGACCGATCCCCACCTACAACAAACTTATTCCTAATGGTCCTTGCACTGACAGTCTGTGAGGGATCATCTGCCTTCTCTCTCCTCATTTTAAGCTTTTTATAATTTGAATTTCAGCTGTCCAGCAAGGTTCATCATGGTTTATAACATATCCTCATGTAGCTAATGACCCATGCCAGTGTGTCCCCTGGTATGTTTTCAAGGAAAACTGATCAGCACTGAGGGGATGGGATGGGACAAAAAAACCCACTTTGTGATTTCCTTTCTTGCCTAGATATCTTTCAAAAACTTTCTGCTGTCAAAGATCAGAGAGAATGGGTCATAGCAAGTGGAGCCCACAAGGTAAGAGCTTTAAGAAGCAAACTAATCTACTTGGCTTTTGGCACATGGTGACTGGCCAGGTTCAGGCCCTTCCTGCATCACTGCCTTGCTGAGGAAGCATCCATGGTCTCAGGCCTCCATCTCACACCTCCTTAACTTTGCACAGGCTGCCTCCTCCTTCCCATTCTGGAGATGTTCTCCTTCTTTCCTGCCCTCTTGGAATCTCAAGCCCCCTTCAAGATTTGGCCTTTATTAAGAGAGTCATAGGGCTCTTAGATCTATTCATCTTGCCTTGGTCTCTCCTCTGAGTCCCAGCCCCTGTTGCATATTGCAGATTGGATGTTCAGGAAGGCACCGACGGAGCCCAGTGATCCCCTAAATATGCCCCAATCTCAGAGCTCTCTATTTCTGTTGAGGGTTCCACCATCCTTCTACTACCATTCAGGATCCCGACTTCGCCCCACATATCTGGTTATTTGCCAAGTCTTGTCCATCTTATGTCACTCTTGACCTCCTCCCCTTCTCCATACTCATGGGAGTCACCCCCTCTTGCCTGGGCTCTGAACTGCCCTCCTCATTGGTTTCCTCTCTCACACCTTTCTCCTCTCCATTGCACCCTCCAACAGCTGCTAAAATATCATTACTAAAACGCAGATTTGCCCATGTTATTTCCTACTCAGTCAGCTGCCATGGCCCTTGCTCCCTTCAGGATGCATGGCTCTCACCAGCTGCCTCCCACCTCCCCTTCTAGCATGCACTTGTCAGTGCAGCCACATGGGCCCTCTTGTCAGACCTCACACATGACAGCCCCACAGGCTGTGCCTCTTGGTGGGAAACGCTCCCTCCTCATCTCTTCTTGTAGAATCCCTAGTTCTTTCAAGCCCAGCTCAGAGCCTGCCCCCTGCACAAGCCTTTACAGATTCCTCTAGCGGCTAGTGCCTCCCCCTGAGCCCTCCCACCATAGTCAGTCAAGCACGGACATTTATTAAGCAACTACTGTGTGCCAGGTTCACGACTAAGTGCTGTGGGTAAAAGGCAGAAGACGATCCCTGTCCTCAGGGAGGTCGTAATCTAATGGAGGAAATAGCACGTGACCAGCCGTGTGCAGGCCGGCCATCTCATCTAAAGGTGGCATTGATTTACTTGAAATGGGAGCAGAGTTGTTGCCAGGGAAATCTGCTTGTGAAACTCTCAATAACTCATAATCATCTGCCCTGTTTGGGACGTGAGGAGGAGTCTTAGCTTGGAGAATTAAAAGGAGTAGAAATCCAGGCAAAGTTTTTCCCACAAACATAGGTATGTCAGGCCCAGAGAGAGATCAGAACATTACAGAAGACATTCCTGATAGGGGTAAAAACAGAGAATTCCTTGGCCTCAGATT
Organism: Gymnobelideus leadbeateri; assembly: GCA_011680675.1. Taxonomy (NCBI): domain Eukaryota; kingdom Metazoa; phylum Chordata; class Mammalia; order Diprotodontia; family Petauridae; genus Gymnobelideus; species Gymnobelideus leadbeateri. The sequence continues at coordinate 188,194 of WOXC01010392.1, read as the reverse complement.
CCGGCCCTTTCAATTACCTTCTTTCAGCAGCTTCCCCAGTAGGAAGGCGGCAGCATGCTCCTTGACTTGCAAACAAACCCACTGCTGGGTAGAAGGAAATGTTCAGGTTCTGCTGGCACCTAATCATCTTTTCTTTATAATTAAAAATAAATTGTGCTGGACTTAAATACCAAGTCATTGCTCATTTCATACACACACGTGTATATACACACATACGCACATATATATATGTACACAAATACACATCCATTTGTATATATGTAAATATATGCGTTGAATTAATATGTAAATATTTGTATGTACATATATATTAGAGTAGAAAAATAGAATTGTACATGAAATTGCTGGTCTCTATGTATATAGCCTACTATTCTTTTGAAGTATATAATTAGATTAGCCTGTAGCTTTCAGAACTGTCCTGCTTATTCAGAATTCTTTCTGGCCTTCTTTCTGTTCTCTCTTCAATGCCTCCTCCCTCCCTTCTTTCCCTTCCTCCCTTCTTTCCCTCCCTCCTTCTTTCCCTCCCTCCCTCCCTTCCTTCCTTCCTCCCTCCCTTCTTCCCTCCCTCCCTTCCTTCCTTCCTTCCTCCCTCCCTCCCTTCCTTCCTTCCTTCCTTCCTTCCTTCCTTCCTTCCTTCCTTCCTTCCTTCCTCCCTCCCTTCTTCCCTCCCTCCCTCCCTTCCTTCCTCCCTCCCTCCCTTCCTTCTTTTCTTCCTTCCTTCCCCCTTTTTTCTTTCTTCTTAATCCCTATCTCCCCTTGCTCTCTCTCTTCCCTTCCACCATTGGAAATAAGAAAAACAAAGCCCTTTAATGTATGTATAGTCAAGCAAGACAGCTTCTCACATTGGCTGTGTCTGGAAGTCATTGCTTATTCTGATTCTTGAGTTCATTGCTTCTCTGTGGGGAGATGGGCAATGTGCTTCATCACTGGTCCCCTGGAATTATCCCACCACCTCTTTCCATTGCCTTGGGGACAAGTGAACTGACCACGGAGAGGAATAACAGGGGAGGGCAAATATTGCCCCTGTCTTACTCCCCAGCCCCATTTGATTGTAAACTTCTTGAAGTCACATCTCATTTCATCTCTGTGCTCCTGTTTCTGTTGTTCTTCAGTCATGTCTAACTCTGTGCCCCATGGACTGTAGCACACCAGGCCCTTCTGTCCTCCACTGTCTCCCCCAAATCTGTGTTGCTTCCGTGACGCCATCTGTCCAAACCACCCTCTGCCGTCCCCTTTTCTTACTGTTAGGGCCCAAAGCACTTAAGCTTTTGTGTCAGCATTTGTTCTTCTAATGAATAGTCAGAATTAATTTGTGTCCCCTACTCTCAAGGCCCTTGACACTTGTGTGACTGAATTGAGCATTGCCCGCCTCCCTCTTCCCCCTGTGTCCACTGATTCCCCTGTATTGCTGGGACCTTAAACCCTATTCCTGAGAAGTCTTTGGCCTGTCAGGGTTGGGGTGGGCTGAGAAAACTTACTAACAGGGGCCTTTGGGAGACCTCTGAGGAAAATGGGAGTGGCAGGGAAGCCTGCCAGGCCCTGTGGAGCTCTCCAGCCAAAGAGTGACCAAAGGAGAGAAGGGATTGCCCAAGGCTTTCAGACAGGCCCTCCAGCTGTGAAATGGGGACCAGCCTCTGGAACACAAGGGAACCAGCCTGGCTGTCCTGGTGGTTTCTGCCCATCCTCTCTCCTGGCATAACCCCACATGTGCAACAGGCAGTGAAGAGAGGTGACAGCCTTCTGCAGGAATGAGATACTTGTAATGTGTAGTTGAATGTCTGTCAGATGGTTTATTAGGTTCTTAAGAAATAAGCAAGCAAAGGGGGGGAAAAACTTGTACCAACCAAGAAACACATTCTCTGGCCTTTAATTTAAAAATCCCTTTTTTTTTTTCAGACATTAGTAAATTTATTAGGAGCCAGAGACACAAATGTTCTGTTGGGGGCCCTTCTTGCACTTACTAGTTTAGCTGAAAGGTAAGTTTCTTTTAATATGCTTTTTAACTCTGCTGTTTATACCAATTCAGTCTTAGCTGTGATACAAACTTCTGCTTCTCTTTCTCCTCCTCCCCCCTCCTCCTCCCCCCCTCCTCCTCTTCTTCCTTCTCCTCTCCCTCCTCCTCCTCTTTCAATGTGGGCAGTCTCTCTGGTTCCATTGCTTCTTACTCATGGTGCAGTTACAATATGCAGTGTTCCTTTACAAAGGTCCCTGGTCCAAAATGGCATGTTTTACGTCAGCTGGAAGGGCTCATTGCTCCAGAAGATCCTTCTCTCTGGCTGGAATTGTCGACAGCATCTCCTTTCCCTCCCTCCTGGTGTTTTGGAAGTTGCCATAACTCTTTAAAAACCGCTTTTCCGTCTTTTCTTTAAATGCGTGTCTAGTTTAACATCTTTCACAAAGATCTGGCCATTCTGAGCCCCAGCTCATCCCTTTTTTTCCTTAGCTGTTTCATTTTTTCATTGAGCTTGTTCTTTCCTTCCTTTAATGTTAAGTGTGTGTGTGTGTGTGTGTGTGTGTGTGTGTGTGTGTGTGTGTGTGTGTGCCATCTTTACTACTTTGTAGAAGTCAGGTCTGCAGGTATAGAGTGTTGCATATTGTGGTAGATGTTTTTGATAGACTGGATGTTTTTACTGATTTTTTCCTCCTTTTTTTCCTCTTTGTCTTTTGAAAATATTTGTTTAAAGGGAAAGTTTCTTGGGAGAGGGGCTAGGGAGGGTAGAGGGGGAATTTAAATGATATAAAAACAAAAGATATCAATAAAAATATGTTTAAAATATAAAAGGAGTGCATAGGAAACTCCAGCCCATTTTCCAGACCCTTGAGCTTTGTAACATGTACATCTGCGTGTATCCTAATAAAGGGTGAGCCTCTTTATTTGTGGGAAAGGGAGAGAAAAGGCTCAGTTCCAACGCTGCTGGTCATGGAGGTGACATTTTGAGATGTATTGAATCTCTCTGCTCTGTGTGGAGCTGGTTCAACACAGCCCTTACCCTCAGATGATGTGCTGGCCACGATGGGGAAGGAAGTGGAGTTAAGGTTTCAGGTTGTCTTGTTCCCAAGGCAATGGAAAGAGATGGTGGGATAATCTCAGGGGACCAGTGATGAACAGAGGACTAAAGTTGTTCTTTTTGCAGTCCAGAATGCAGGGAGAAGATAAGCGAGCTCAGCATCGTAGAAAACCTGCTGATGATCTTACATGAATACGACCTGCTTTCTAAAAGGTAGGAGTCTTGGCTTATGGGGCAGGCTTGTGTTATTTTCCCTTTCTAGCATGTTGTTTACTTGATGTTGTGAAATGTGTGTGTGAAAGGAAATTTGCACAGAATTGATTTAATTCAAGCCTGTGAGATGTAAGCGGCCTCCTGTGAAGTCCAGCTCTCCATCAGAACAAGAATTCATACTGTTCATCCTGAGTCATGGGACTGAAAACCAGGAAGACCCTGAAGGACTATGTGGCCCAGTCTCTTATTTGTACAGATGGAGTAACTGAGGCTGGGAGATTTGATGAAGGTCATCTAGTGGCCTCAGTCTGCATCACAGTGCCAGCCCTTACCTCTAGCCTAGTGCCCTTCTCATCTCGGTGAGTCACTAAGAAAAGATTAAGTTCTATGGCTTACTTTCTGTTTAAGAAATCAGGAAGCTGGTTAAGGTATTTGAGAAGTAATTCCATCCATCTAAAGATTTAAGAGTTTTTAGTAGATAAGGAGGCTCAGCGGTCCGGAGAATTCACTTCTGTGGATCACCTCGTTCCCCCAGAATGCTGCATAAAAGAGGCCTTGCTGTAACTGTTGGATCCCCTGGGAACCTGACCAGATGAGATGCTGGCATGCTCCCATTGACTTTCGGTCTTCTTTCTCTTCCCTGGCACGTCTGCTTTGGGATACAAATTTGCACAGAGAGGGCCTCCTTGCCCTTTGTTCAGAAGTATGTCTTCAGTATAGGAATAAAACCCTTTTGGTTTCAGAGCTGTTGGGGGCTCCTCCGTTGGAGGTCAGCACCCTCTGCCGTCCTCCTCTCTAGGGCAAGGGCTGCCATTCCTGATGCTCCCCTTGGGTCTGATGCTTGAGCTGTACACGGTGCATGTTTCTAGTGCTGTATTGAAGGCAATTTTCTTGAAGGTGTTTCCAAAGAATGCCCTTAGTACAGTAGATTTGCAGAAATGATATGATTGATAACAATGGCAACAACAGAGGGTAAGTGACCTTCCCAAGGTCACACAATTAGAAAGTGTTTGTTGGAGAAAATCCAGAATGCAGCCTGGACAGGAAAGAGCAGTGAACAAAGCCCTGAACTTGGCAGCCAGGAAAAGCTGACTTCAAGTCCTGTCCCAGTTGCCTTACGGCCATATGACCTTGGACCACTCACCTGTTCTCTCTCAGACTCAGTTTATTCCTCTGTAAAATGCGATAATAATGACCGCCTGGGTTGTTATAAGGATCCAACAAAACGCTACAAGAACGCTGCGCCTGCCATTACTCTTCTCCTCTCCTCCCCCTCTTGCCTTCCGTTATTGGAATGTGGGCTTCTTGAGGGAAGGCAGCAGTCTAGCCCCTGGCATGGTGCCTGGCATTGAGTGAGATCTTATTGTTTTTATCCACTCCCCGCCCTCCGTTCCCCCCCCCCGTTCCTCTCTAGCTATCCAATCCTAGATAGGGATAGGTCCTAATCAGATGTGATCCAGTGAGGTAATTAATGTGAGTAGAACCCCAGGGGATGCAGTGAGAAAAGCAGTAGATACTGAGTTAGAAGACCTAGGTTTGGATTCCCACTTTGGTATTTACAAGCTTCGTGACCTCGAGCAAGTCAGTCAATCTCTGACCTCTCAGTTTCTTCATCTGTGAAATGGGAACAGTCTATGACTTTTGTCCCAGAGTTCATGGGAAGAAAGAATTTTGTCAAGTTGCCAAGCGTCACGTGTGCGTGAGCTTTTGAGCACTTTCAGGAACAAGATTCGTTTCAGATCACTCACTCAGATCAAAGTCAGCTGTAAGCCACATCTTCATTTCCCCAATGCCAGGGTCCTCTTCGAAAATGAAGGACACACACACACAACAAATGCTTTGTGGCTGTAATTGGTCTCCTTATTCCTATCTGAGGCATGGGCCAAATCCCCTCCACTGCCTGTGGAAGTGTGCCTGCTGTCACCAGTCCACACTGGCAATCCCACTTATCCCCAATTCTGTACGGCCTTGAACTGCATGTGTAATTCATCTCCCAACTCGATTCCAAGCTCTCTGGGGGAGACCATCACGTCTTATGTTTTTGTGTCCCCACTTCTTAGCACATTATAAGTGCTTATATATATGCATATATGCACACACACATATATACACATATATATGTATGCATGTATATATATGTATATATATGTATATATACATATATATGTATATATATGTATATATATGTGTATATATATATATATATATATATATATATATATATATATATATATATATATATATATATATATATATATATAGTATTTGAAGATAAACCAATAAAGAAATCGGAGACTGAGACGGTGTAATTTCTTGCTGATGGGTCCTAGTAGGAAATGCCATATCCGTCGTGCGATTTTGCAGTGATGGATCCTAGCTACCGCCCTATGGCAGTTTCATGAGTAGCTGGGAATGCTCATTTCTAAAAGACCTCTGGTTCTCATTGCCTCCCAGGCTGACTGCCGAGCTGCTGCGGTTGCTTTGTGCCGAATCCCAAGTGAAGGAGCAGGTGAAGGTGTATGAAGGCATCCCCATTCTCCTCAGCCTGCTCCATTCTGACCACCTGAAGCTGCTCTGGAGCGTGGTCTGGATTCTGGTCCAGGTGTGCGAGGACCCCGAGACCAGCGTGGAGATCCGCACATGGGGAGGCATCAAGCAGCTCCTGCACATTTTACAAGGGTAGGTCTGGGCTCTTCCTGGGCGGCTGCTTCTCATGGAATTCATGAATTAGCTCATTGTTTAGACTACTTTCATTTCTTGCCCCTCTTAGGATCTTTTGGACATAATCCCCAAAGAGTTAAAATTGCAGGCACTCCAAGGGCAGTGGAGGAGAGGTATGGTGGGTGTGAGGAGGATACAGCACGTTGCCACCTGGGACTTGTGTAGAAGAAGGGACACAGGAGACATCATGGGAGATAGGGGAGAGGTAGTGGGCACCCAGCCCAAGCATCCCACCACTCTCCATGGACCCTTAAGAAACCTGGAGGAAAGCCTTGTTCACCTTAGTGGGAGCTATCTGGGTGGAGAGAAGTGATAACTGCCCAGGCTGGCCAGGCATGGACAAGTTATGTGCCCAGGTGAAGGGAGTACCCACACTGGGGAAGTCACAGGTTCTTTGGAGTGTCTAGGTGTGCTGTGTTTTACTAGTATTCATGAAGTCAAATACAGGTTGGCAAATTGGCTCCAAGACATCAGTGCATCCATCAGTGGATCATTAGGACATGTCTTCTCCTGCTGAGCATTTTTTTCCCATGCCCCCCACCCCCTCCCCTTTGTCCTGCCATATCAAACCCCTAGAGTGGGTTCTTCTGGCTTCCTCTTCCTTTGGGGTTTACTTCTCAGGCTGTCTCATTATTTTTCACTCTCTGGACATGGGCGGCCCCACTTCTTTCCTGATTTGTTATTTCCTGGATGAGAGTCTTTATAGCACATCTTGTTCCAAAGTGATTTTGTATAGACATAGTCTATAGCTTCCTTTGCTGATCACGCCCTTTTGGCTGCCTTCTTCAGAGATGAAGGTGTGTTATGGCTTGTCATCAGGGAGCACAGAAAAAGTCTTCCAGTGATTTACGAGAACAGATTGGGAAAATTCAAAGATGGCTAACTCAAAAAGATGTTTGGTGAAAAGGAATCAGTGATTGCCAAGAGCTAGGAAGGCTTCCTCAAGGATAGACTGTGGCACAATGGCCTTGTTTCTTTTGACAGGGTTACTAAACTGGGTCATCAAGGGAATATTGCAGAAAACAATTTACCATGATTTTGGCAAAGCTTGAGAAAGCCTCTTATACCATCCTTGTGGAGAAGATGGAGAAGTGGGTGAGGTGGAAGTGGAGCTGTTGTGGATAGCTCAGTGGTTGCTGGCAGGAGGGATCCAGTGGGCTGTGAGCTTGACCTGGGCTGCTTCAAATTCTGTCAGTGACTTGGGTACAGATTTGAATGGCATGCTCATCAAATGTTTGCAAATATGTGTGTAGGTCTGAATTTACTTATTTATACAAGTGCTTATTGTCACTCCCTCCATTGAAAAATTAACCCCCACAAAAAACAAGTGTGCATAATCCAGCAAAATAAAGTCCCACATTCACCACGTCCAAAAATGTCTTTCTTATTCTGCATTTCAAGTTCATCGCTTCTCCAGCAGGCAGATGGTGTGTTTCATTTTTTTATCCTCTGGGTTCCTGGTTTACCATTGCATTGATTAGAATTCTAAAGTCTTTCAAAGTCTGCTTGTCAGACCTGCAGTTGACAGGAAATTGGGAGGCAGCTGGCTAACTCGAGGGATGATGGGCAGGATTAAAAAATATCATGGCAGATTAAAACACTTGGCAGATTTAATATTAGGAAGTTTAGTGGCATATTTGGATTAAAGAAATCGGCTCTCCCAGTAGAAGGCAAGAAAGGCAGGCTTAGTATGCTTCACAAAGACTTGGGGATTTGACTGCACTGCAAGGTCAACGTAAGCCAACAGTTTGATTTGGCAGCCCGAAAGCTAGGCGGCATGGTGGATAGAGTGTGGGTCTAGAGTCAGGAAGACTCCTCTCCCTGAGTTCAGATCTGACCTCAGACACTTACTAGCTGAGTGATCCTGGGCAAGTCCCTTCACCTCAGTTTCCTTATCTGTAAAATGAACTCTAGAAGGAAATGGCAAACAACTGCAGTGTCTTTGCCAAGAAAACCCCAAGTCGGGTCACAGAGAGTCAGATGTGATTGAAAAACAGCTCAGTAACAACAACAGAACGAATATACTTTTGGACTACACTATGAGAAGCAGAGCTTCTAATAACAAGGGGGTGATCATTCCTCCCCTTCCCCCCCACCTGCCCTTGTAGTTTGCCTTGGTCAGACAGCATCTGAAGCCCTGTGATCAGTTCTGGGCATCCCATCTTAGGAAGCTCAGAGTCTTCAGAGGACAGCAGCTTAGGTCGTGAAGAACCTTGATCTCTTCACGTGTGAGAATTGGCCAAAGGAAATGGGAATGTTTAGTCTTGAGAAGACTTGGGGTACAGTTAGGGAGGGACATGATGGCTCCATTCAAGTATCTGCAGGGCTGTCTTATCTATGAGCGATTGGACTTACGATTTGGACTCAGAGTTCAGAACCAGGTTGAATGATTGGCAAAGAGAGTTTAATAAAGGCTTGATGTCAGGAAAAACAGCTTTATGATAAATGGCGCTCTCCACAGATGGAAAGGTCTGGTCACACTGGAGATCCTTGTGTAGACGTTGGATGATTGCTCTTCAGGCACAGTGTGGTCAGGAGCCTTTTTTTCAGGTATGGGTGGGACTAGCTGGTAACGGAGGGCCCTTGAAACGCGAACCTTCTGTGATTCTGTGGTTTCCCTTGTAGTTATTTAGACCCCATTTTTAGAATTTCAGAGCCATCTCTTAACTGATGTCTTCTATTATATGTAAGATGGGATGACTTTATAATCCCAGTTTTCAGAGAAAGAAATAATGCCTTTCTTAGAGGGTACAGGCCATAGGGCATGTAACTCTTCTTTATCTGATGCCTTGATACATTTGTGACAGCTATTGGATCCATGGGATATTTAATTCTGCCATTGTGAAGAATGGCATTTTCATGGCCTCTTACTATATTAAAAATAATACTATTCTTATAGTCTCTTAAGTTTTTTTTAATTTGAGAAATTCTAAATTTATCTCTTTTGTAGAACAGGTTTCTAAATACCTAGTTTGTAAACATTGAATAAACTGTTAATAGTGATTACTTAATGCATCTCAGTCCCTGAGATCATTTCATTGATCTTATATGGGTGAAGTTCAAAGACCTGAGATGCTTTGCCAACCAGAAATACATTACCTGCAAATGGAAAATCTTTAATCATTTTCCATTTTATAAAGTTATGAATGTCTTCATTAGGCATTTTTAAGCCTGTAAGTCTATTAAAGGAATTCAATGACCCTATAAACTATGACAGTGGGGAAGAGCAGTTTGTTATGAGAGTCCAATTGAAATTCTCTTGAAGTACATTGCAATATGGCTCCTGTAATTTGCATATTAGCTACATGAGAGTATTCAGTAATTCCGTTCTGCAAGCATTTAAGAAAAACATTTCCACCAACACCTTCAGGAAAGTAGTAGTAACTTTTATTATAACAAAGCATATTGTGTAGTTATGGGGTAATAATTCGTAGTTAACTAATGGCCTTTCTTCTTGAAAGCCTTTCTGATTATGAGGCACAGCTCATAAAGCTCATGATAGTTTAGCTTGGACAGCTCATCAATACCGAGATGACTGGATGTTGTTAAATCAATGTTCTTTGGACTCTATTCTCCCTGGGTATATTAAGAAATAAGATTGTCTAAAATAGTTCATTTTCTCTGAAGGAGTGTCCTAAAATATACAGACAGAATTTAGATCTACTGTGAATAGCGATTGGCAAACTGAGTTTTCTTATCTCATGAGAAAGGAATACAAACTTACAGCTATCCCCAGGTTCTTGTTTGTTTAAATTATTGTACTGGATTTCATTCAGTGCTGTAACATTAACTGGTATCAATTTAAATTCTGCTGTTTTCAATAATTTTACACAAAATGTGGCTGCTTTATCATCACTTTTTTCTGAATTAATTTCTTACATTCAACTTGATTTTTCAATGTTCCTTTTTAAAATTTCCTTTTCATTTATCAAATGTGTACTGTCCTCTGGGGGGTAGCTGCTGGGGACTTTCATTCTGTTAATAAAATATTAATTAAAATTGTATCCTGCTTAGTTAATGCTTTAAAAGGCCCATCCTTATTCTCTTTTTGTGTATAGTGTTGAGTTTAATTCAAAACAGGGTTTTTCCTCTACTCCCTTTTTCTAAATGTATTCTTAAGAGTAGACTTCCTCTTTTTTTAAATCTCTCCTTCTTTTATTGGATATACATAATAATAAACTTTAAGCTTTTTTTCTAAACCATTTATTTATTTTTAGTTTTCAACATTTATTTCCACAAGATTTTCAGTTACAAAATTTTCTCTCCATATTTCCCCTATCCCCACCCCAAAATAGCAAGCCTACTGAATAACCCTCCCCCCAATCTATTCTCTGTTATATACTCTCCCATCAACCCCCCAACTTTCTAGTAGGGCAAGATGGATTTCTGTACCCCAGTGCCTGTATGTCTGAGTTCCCAGTTGCATTTAAAAAAAAACCATTTTTTTTAAACATTTGTTTTTGAAACTTTGAATTCCAGAGTCTTTCCCTTCTTCCTTCCTCATCTACCCCCACTGGAAAGACAAACAATTCAACATAGGTAGTACATATGTAGTTATGCAAAACATTTCCATAGTAGTTATGCTGTGAAAGACTAACTATATTTCCCTCCATCCTATCCCAACCCCTACTTGTTCTATTTACTTTGATCCTGTCCCTTTTCAAAAGTGTTTGCTTCTAACCACCCTTTCCCCCAATCTGCCCTCCTTTCTACCATCCCCTCTCTTATCTCCTACCCCCTTATTTTCCTGTAGGGTAAAATACCCAATTTAGTGTGTATATTATTCCCTCCTTAAGCCAAATTCAATGAGAATAAGGTTGTTCCATTCCCTTTCACCACCTGCTCTTCCCTTCCCTTTAACAGTTTTCTCTTGCTTCTTTTATGTGAAATAATTTACCCTAATCTCTCTCTCTCCTCCCAATATATTCCTCTCTTACCTCTTCATTTTATTTTTTAGATATCATCCCTTCATATTCAACTCATCCTGTGTCCTCTGTCTATATATACATGTACATACCTATGCACACACTCACACACACACATATATTTACACACATACACCCTTCTATACATACATATATATGTTTCCTCATATTGAGAAAAGTCTTATGAGTTAAAATTATTGTTTTTCCATGTAGGAATGTAAGTAGTTCAACTTTAATAAGTTCCTTATGATTTCTTTTTCCTCTTTACCTTCTCATGATTCTCTTGCTTCTTGTATTTGAAAGTCAGATTTTCTGTTCAGCTCTGATTTTTTTCATCAAGAATGCTTGAAAATCCTCTATTTCATCAAATGACCATATTTTCCCCTGTAGCATTATACTCAGTTTTACTGGGTAGGTGATTCTTGGTTTTAGTCCTAGCTCCTTTGACCTCCAGAATATCATATTCCAAACCCTTTGATTCCTTAATGTAGAAGCTGCTAGGTCTTGTGTTATCCTGATTGTGTTTCCACAGTACTCAAATTGTTTCTTCCTGACTGCTTGCAGTATTTTCTCCTTGATCTGGGAACTCTGGAATTTGGCTATAAGATTCCTAGGAGCTTTCTTTTTGGGATTTTTTTCAAGAGGTGATTGGAGAATTCTTTCAATTTCTATTTTGCCCTCTGGTTCTAGAATATCAGGGCAATATTGCTTGATAATTTCTTGAAAGATGGTGTCTGGGCTCTTTTTTTGATTATGGCTTTCAGGTAGTCCAATAATTTTTAAATTATCTCTCCTGGATCTATTTTCCAGGTCAGTGGTTTTTCCAGTGAGATATTTCACATTGCCTTCTATTTTTTCATATGTTTGGATATGTTTTATAGTATCTTGATTTCTCATAAAGTCATTCACTTCCAGTTGCTCCAATCTAATTTTCAAGGAGTTATTCTCTTCAGTGAGTTTTTGAAATTCCTTTTCCATCTGGCAAATTTGGCCTTTTAAGGCATTCTTCCTCTCACTGGCTTTTTGGGCCTCTTTTGCCATTTGAGTGAGTCTACCTTTTAAGGTTTTATTTTCTTCAGTGTATTTTTGGGTCTCCTTTAGCAGGCTGTTGACTCACTTTTCATGATTTTCTTGCATCATTCTCATTTCTCTTCCCAGTTTTTCCTCCATTTCTCTTACATGATTTTCAGAATCCTTTTTGAGCTCCTCCATGGCCTGTGAGCAGTTCATATTTTTCTTGGAGGTGTTTGATGCAGGAGTTCTGACTTCACTGTCTTCCTCCCATTCCATGCCTTGATCATTTTTGTCCCCAAAAAAGGATTGTATGGTCTGATTGTGCTTCCTCTGCTTGCTCATATTGCCAGCCAATTACTTGACTTTTGAACTCATAGCCACAGTAGAACTCTGCTTCCAGAATGAGAGAGCTTTGTCCCAAATCACTGGGTTTTTTGCAGCTGTCAGAGCTATTAGGAGGGCACCCTCTCTACAGCCCCCATAAGTTCTGGCTCACTGGCCACACACCCTAGGACTACCATCCAAGACTGAGATCCAGATCCAAGCAGGTTAAAGCAAGAGTGATTACCCTCTGAATGGTTGCTTGGTCCCCCTACAATCTGCAGGCCAGAAGCTCCTGAGGCAGCCATGCTACAGCAGCTGCAGCCACGGTGCCTCCACCACTTCTTGCCCCAGGGGCAGGGGCCACACCATGCTCTTCATCCCTGTTACTGACAGACTTCCCCACTGACCTTTTATTTTGTCTTTGGCGTTTATGTGTTGAGAAGTCTGGAGACTGCCACAGCTGCTGGTGATTCACTCTCCTGAAGTCTGCTCTGGCTGGTCTGGGCTGCCTTGGGGCTGGAACAGGGGCTCACCAGGGACTGTGCTCAGCTCCCAGTGTGCTGTGATAGACCTTTTCTGTTGGCCTGCCAGCCTGCCTTCAGTGGCAGATTTATTTTTCTCTGTGTCTTTGTGGTTCTGTGGCTTTAAAATTTGTTTAGAGTCATTTTTTTACAGGTATTGGAAGTAGTTGGAGCAGGAGCAGATGCCAAGTTCGTGCTTCTACTCCACCATCTTCGACTTCCTCTATTTTTAAGGTGTATTTCATGTAGGGGACCTGATGGTATTGACCCCAAATTTGTGAATTATTAAAGGGAAAGGTAATGAGTTCTTTTGTGGACTTGTTGCATTTGAGATGTCTCCAAGATATACAGTTTAAAATGTCCAATAGGCAATTGGTAATGTGAGATTAAAACTCAAGGGAGACATTGGGGCTGTAAGTTATGAGATAATGATGATAAATCCATGGGAGCTGATGAGTGTGTAGATAGAGAAGAGTGGGGTGGGGCCTAGGAGGGAGAGCCTTAGGGAATACAGTTAGGGGGGCACAACATAGATGAAAATCCAGTCAAGGAGCCTGAGAAGAAGCAGTCAGACAGGAGAAGGAGAGCCAGGGAGAGCAGTGCCCTGAAAACCCAAGGAGGAGAGAGACTCCAGGAGGAGAAGGTGGTCCACAATCTCAAAAGTAATAGAAAGTTCAACAAGGGGAAGTGAAAAATGAACAGCAGCTTTTGCAGTTATATTGGTAATTTCACATTAACTGTAAAGTGTAGTAGCAAGGGGAAGATGGTGAGTGTGTTATTGTGACATCCAAGTGGCCAGGTGGAAATGTGAGATTAACTCAAAGAGTGAGTGGTTGAGGCCAGAGACTTATCATCATAGAAGTAATCAGCGATTCCCCAGAAAGGAACAGAGGGCCAAGAACTGAGTCTTAGGAAACCCAGCTGAGGACATGATGAGAAGGAAGATGTGGAGAAGGAGCAGTCAGGTGTGGAAGAAAATGCAGGTGATAGAAGGCAAGGGAGGAGAAACTTTGGGAAACAGGAGGAGGAGCCAGCAGTGTCATCGTTAAGGGGCCAAGAAGAATGTGGATTCGGAGCAGACCCTTCTCAATTTGGGAGTCAGTGGTCTGATTGGTGCATTTCTACTAGAAGAATGAGGTGGAAATGAAATAACAGGATTAAATGAGGTGGAAACGAAATAACAGAATTAAAAAGGAAATGAATGGTGAGGACATGAAGGAGTTTGGTAGTGAGAAGAAAGAAAGAAGCAAGGTTGTAAGTCAAGTGGTCACAAGAAGGGGTGTTTTCCTTTGATGTGGGAGAGACCAATTTCTCTTTGAAAGAATAGTCCCCAAGGAACAGGAGAGACTGAGCAAAGAAGGGGATAAGTGAGAACAAAATTAGTCAGGCTTCCAGAAGGGATGGGTGTAGGGTGGAGGGATGGATCCCCTAGAGAGCCATAGCAAAGTAACTCTTCTTCCTTTGAGATGGAGGGCCAGGATGAGCAAGAAGGGACAGAGACAGAAGAAGAGGCCCTACTTGTACCAGTAGATGTCAGTCTTCCCTTTTAAGTCAAAGGGGAGGTGTCAAGGTATCAGCTCAGAGCCATGGTAGATCAGAATGCTTCCACATCATGGGCTTCCTAATTGAATGAAGCTGGCCAGGTTGAAGATGTGGTAGACAGCAGTCCTGAACTGTTCTTTTAAAAATAATATTTTATTTTCCCCAATTGTATGTAAAAACAAATTTTAAGATTCAAATAGTTCTCTTCACAAAAGAATATTTCATTGCCCTCAATTACACGTACAAACAGTTTTAACATTTGAACAGTTCTCTTTTTTAGAAATTTTTTAGAAATTTTTCCCAATTACATGTAAAAATTTTTAGCATTCTTTTTTTAATTGTTGAGTTCCAAATTCTATCCCTCTTTCTCCCCCTTCCCCTGTCTCAGACAGTAAGCAATCTGATATAGTTTTATATATATATATATGCAAGCATGTAAAACATTTCCATGTTGGCTATTTTTTGGAAGAAAACATGAGCAAAAAAAAGAAAGATAGTGAAAAATAGCATGCTTCAGTCTGTAGTCAGAATCCGTCTTTTCTTTCTCTGGAAGTGGGGAGCATTTTGGGGATTGGCTTGGATCCCTGTATTGCTGAGAACAGCCAAGTCTTTCATAGTCGTTCATTGTGCAGTGTTGCTGTTAGTGTAAACAATGTTCTGGTTCTGCTCACTCCACTCTCCATCAGTTCACGTAAGTCTTCCCAGATTTGGCCCTACAGTTTTGCAAGCAATGAGTTGTTCCCGTCCTGTTCACCTGTTCATATTTGCATTATATTTTTCAGAGACAGAAATTTAGTTTCTGATCGGTCTTCCATTGGAAGCTTGTCTAGTGCAAACGCAGCAGGGAGAATCCAGCAGCTTCGATTGTCAGAAGATTTAAGCCCTCAAGAAATACAAGAAAATACCTTCTCTCTTCAGTCAGGTACAAACACATCAATTCAGCAATGGCCATTGTTGAGGAGTTTATGCTCTAATGAGGGAGGCCACAGGGCCACGCATAAATACGTGCAGCATAGATATAAGGTAGTTTGGGAAGAAGGCCACCAGGAGAAGAGGGGATGAGGAATGACCTTGCTCCAGTAGGGTCTTGAAGGCTGGGTCATTTACAATATAAAATTAGGGTTGGGAAAAAATGAGTTTTGTGAGGAGTTGTTTGGCTGTTGGTAATAAAATGTGAGACAGTGACGTAAACAGTGTTTGTTGAGGTTACAAGGCTGCCCACCCCTTGACTTATTCACAGTTTCTTTGGTGTTCTTTCTTACAGCCTGTTGTGCCGCTCTGACTGAACTGGTCCTCAATGACACCAATGCCCACCAAGTGGTACAGGTAGGTCGTCTTTTTGAAATCTTCGGAGATTCCAGGCTGATTTTTCTGGGTCTCACAGATTTGAGGATGCGCTGCTGATTTTTGTGTGTGTCACGGATTTGAGGGTGCACTGCTGATTTTTGTGTGTGTCACGGATTTGAGGGTGCGCTGCTGATTTTTGTGTGTGTCACAGATTTGAGGGTGCGCTGCTGATTTTTATGTGTGTCACGGATTTGAGGGTGCGCTGCTGATTTTTGTGTATGTCACATATTTGAGGGTGCGCTGCTGATTTTTGCACTGTAGTTTTCATATTCATCACCCCACAATTCAACAGTACCCATGGGCTTCCATTGGATTTTATTTGGAAAAATAAATAATGTGCTTGACAGACATGGAAGAAGAGAAGCCTGTTTTATCTGAGGAATCATTCTTATCTCCCTGTTGTTGGAATCAGTGTTATAGAATGGCTCATTTCATTTTCCTTACACATTTTTTCAAGTTATTTTCAGTACTTAGAATCATGCACATGCAAGAGTTGTTTAGAAAGTAAGGCTCCTAAGGTTAATTATTACTGCATTTTAGAGAATGCAGTAATAGTTGTGGTAACAATATTTTGCTTATATGTTAAACAGTGTAAAGTTGACTGACCCTTATTGTGACTTAATGTGGCAGTTGTTAAAAGTGAATTCTGCCCTAGAATCACAGACCCCAGATAAAATTTGTGCTCCTTTGACTTTTTTAGATCGAAAAACAATTTACATTGCAGGAATTTACCATCAACTTACTAAAATTTGTTTAGAGAATGTTTTTAATCACTATATTATGTGAAAATTCAAAATGTGAAATGATTTAGTAAAGAAAACAGATCACCCAAGCTACTATAGAAAGTGAAAAGCCAAATTCTAACCAAGGAACTTAACATTTCATTGACACTGAAAAACTTGTCCTGCACTGGGACCAATATTTGAATGTGTAGCAGACCCTCTCCCCACCTCCCTGTCACCTATGTTGATTTCCCAGAAAGCTATACAAGTATAAAACAATTTATGGGTAGATCTCTACCCCAAATTGTGGCTCTTGAGTCCATACTGATGTATTTCTTTTTAGCAGATCAATCTCAAGACACATTAGTTAAGAACAAAAGACACTTAAACACATAGTATAACCAACTAAGGGGTAGCTAGTTGAATAGAGTGGCAGGCCTGGAGTCAGGAAGACTCACCATCTTGAGTTCAAATCTGGCCTCAGACACTTTACTAACTGTGTGACCCTGGACAAGTCACTTAACCTTGTTTGCTTCAGTTTCCTCATCTATAAAATGAGCTGGAAACCCCAAATGGGGTCACGGAGAGTTGGACGAGACTGAAATAAGAGAATGATAGATAGCCAAATGAGTGACAGCACAGACTTCTTCCATAGATGTAGAAGGATGCTCTCCCAAGGTTATTTTATCACCAGCCCAAGAGGGCACCCAGGCAGGGAGCACATGCATCTATCCAGTCCCCAGTGTCATGAATGCATATGGCTCCGGGGCATTAATGGTGGCACAGGCGCCTTTTATGTTTCAAGGAAACTCATTTCCTCTGGTGATAGAATTGTACAGCTTTCCATTCTTGCTCTTTGCTGCCATCTGCTGGTGTCCTTCAATCACTTTGGGATGCACTAAGCAGAAATTCTGGTTAGTGCTCTGGGGAAGGGATTCCTTTTAACCCTCCTAATGCCCCTGATCATCCTGCAAACTAACTCAGGAGCAAGACTGAAAAGGGCCAGGTGGGACGGGCAGAGCCCTCCAAGGAGCAGCTATACTCCCTCCAGATTTGTTAAGTGACTAAGGATAAAGGCAGCAATGAGTTGTTTTGTGTCTTAAAGACGTGCACTAATTAGTTTCTTCATAATAAAATCACTTTTTAAAAATGCTGTAATTCATTTATTTTAATATAAAAACACATTTAAATATACATGTAATATACAAATGCAAAATATGTTAATATGAAACAGAAGATATATAAAATACACAATATATAAGTATACTTATTTGTATTGATTACATATATATGTAGCATGTATATATAAAACATGTAATATAATATGTTGCATATAAAATGGATTGTATAAATAATATAAACATATTATATTTACATATCTGTAAAATATATGAACAATTTTAATCCCATTCAATGGAGAAATAAAAATTTCCCTCCTCCTCCAACACCACTCAAGTCTGCATACATATTGGGATCCATTTAAAAATATGTATGTGATATTTTCTATTATAACATTTTTTGAAGTAAACAGAATCACATCAATATTTCTTTTAGTATTATTTTAGTATAATTCTTTAATGATGTTGTTGATTTGTGTTTTGTAAAGGTCCTATAGCTTTTGTTTCCAGTTATGTAGTTTCCCATAATCTTTATTTAAAGCTGATTTATGAAACTTTTCTGATTTTTAAATTAATTTAACATCCAGAGATGGAGTGGGAGGAAGTTAAAGGACATTTTAATCATCACACTCCTTCCTCCCACCCACTATCACCCAATACAGGAGAAGTTAATCACCAAGTTCTCAACAGAGAGTAGAATGTCATGAAGACCACTTAGCAATTTGCAGAGGTATTATCTTCTACATTAATGAAAGGAATAACTTCACCTGAGAAATCATGGATCCTTGAATTATTGAATAAGTTAATTCATTAAGTTGCTGCTATACATGATTACATTTCTACCTCTTCTCTCAGTATCACCAGCATCTGATAATGTTATTTGGCTTTTTACTTGCAGGAAAATGGTGTATATATAATAGCAAAGTTAATTTTACCAAGCAAACAAAAGAATGCAGCAAAAACTCACTTATTGCAGGTAATGAATGAATGAATGAATGAGTGAGTGAGTGAACAAATGAATGAATTGACCACCAATGTACTTATATACCTACTCTTGGCCAGGTACTGTGCTAAGGATTCAGACAAAAATGAAGCAGACCCTGTTCTTAAAGAGTTTGCAGTCTTTTGGGGAAAGCAGCATTTGAACATATAAACATTTGCAGAATATTCACAGGGTTGGTTAGGGAGGGAAGGTACTAACAGGTGGGCAGATCAGGAAAGGCTTCTTGTAGCAGGTTGTACTTTAGGGAGTCTATGAGATAGAAGTGAGGAGGAGGAAAAGGCATATTTCCAGCCTGGAGGCAAGAGATTGAGTATTGTATGAGAGGAGCAGCAAGAAGGCCAAGATGTCTAGAACTGGAAATGTGGGAAGGGAGAGAGGCTAAAGGTGGTTCCAGTCCAGCTTGTGAATGCTGACTTTAAAACCTAAACGCAGGAACCAAGAGAGGTTCCCTAGAGGAAACAGGGAGCCACTGTGGTTTATTGAGGAGGGGAATGACATGGCCAGACCTGTGCTCAGGGAAGTTCACTTTGGCAGCTGAGTGGAGGGCGTGCTAGGGCAGGGAGGCCAGGTAGGGCTATTGCAGTTGTCCAAGCGAGAGGTAAGGAGGGCTTTAACCAAGGTGGTGTCTCTGTGGAGAGTGGAAAAAAAGTAGGCCTGAAAGATGTGGAGGGAGAAAGTGAAAATGGGCAGTTGGCTGAATGTGGGCTGAGGAACAGTGAGGAGTAGGGGGGAAACCTGAGTCTGAAAACTGAGGAAAGCAGAAGGATGGCATTACCTTGTGTTGAACAGGGCAGTGTGGAATAAGGAAGATGTGGGGAGAATGAGATTTACTTCAGTCACTTTGAACTGGGGATATTTACAGGAAATACAGTTTGAAACGTCCAGCAGGTGATTGATGCTGCAGCTCCGGAGCCCAAGGGAGAGGCTGGAGCCAGATTTATAGGTTTTCTGGAAGTCTTCTGTGGAGACACAGTAATGAAACCCACAGGACCTAATGAGAGAGAGAAGAGAGGGAAGAGAAGCCACGGATGGGCCTGGGGAGGGTCCTCACACTCAGGGGGTGTCAATATGGATGAAGAAGAATCAGCAGAGCAGGCTGAGAAAGATCCATTAGATCATCAATCAGCGAGCCTTTATTAAGTGCCTACTGTTTGCAGGGCACTGTGTTAGGTACTGGGTATACAAGTATTAGAATAATCCAATAAAGCACAAAGAATTAGAGCAATCCCCACTCAGGAAGACCTTACATTCTAATGGGGGAGATAACAAGTACACACATAAGTATATTCAGAATAAAAACAAAGAGAGTCAAATGCGAATCTCTGCAAAGTATTAAACATGGGGGGTGTGGGAGGGAGGGCACCAGCATTCAAGAGTGAGATCGGAGAAGAACCAAGATGAAGATCCAGAGATTATTTTTATTTTATTTTTTATTTTTTTGCTTTTTGGAGGGGGGGAGGTAAGGCAATTGGGGTTAGGTGACTTGTCCAAGGTCACACGGATAGTTTTGTGTTAAGTGTCTGAGGCTGGATAGAGATTATTTTTAAAGAAAGATGTCATGTTGAGATGTGGGCCACCTTAGAATACACCTGTAAGGCTGTTGCGGTCAGCCCTGAGAATGTTCTTCTTCTTTGTTGTGTTCAGTCCTGAAGTTGTTTCCGACTCTTCATGACCCCTTGAACGGTAGCACTCCAGGCCCTTCTGTCCTCCACTGTCTCTTGAAGTCTGTCCAAGTTCATGTGCATTGTTTCCATGACACATCCATCCATCTCATCCCCTGCAATCCCCTGCTCGTTTTACCTTCAGACTTTACCAATGTCAGGGTCTTTTCCGGTGGGTCCCATCTTCTCAGTATGTGGCCAAAGTTCAGATTCAGTATTTGACCTTCTAGGGAGTAGCCCGAATTAATTTCTTTAAGTATTGACTGATTTGATCTCCTTTCTGTCCAAGGGACTCTCAAAAGTCTTCTCCAGCACCACAATTCAAAAGCATTGATTCTGTGGCACTTAGATTTCCTTGTAGTCCAACTCTCACAGCCATATGTTGCCACTGGAAAAAACATAGAAAGAACATATTCTTTTTTTAGGCAAGCATTATTGTATGCAGGTTAACCAGGGAATAAGCATTATGGACTTGCCTAGTTGGAAGGGATCTCAAGCCAACTCCTAACCCGAAGGCATAGAATTAATGAGATTGTAGCTTTGTGGAAAAGAAAAAAAAAACTCCTTTGACGTCTTCCTAGGATAAGGCAGTATGCCTTTCAACACTGACATAAATCCATGGGTGGAAATTACAGAGAGGCAGATTTCAGTTTGATCAATCAGCATTAATTAAGTGTCTGTTAAATGATGATGACTGTGCTCTGTAGGCACTGGAGATAATAAAGAGAAAGGACAAATTGCTTAATAATGAAAGGTAATCCACAATTAGAAGGGGCTGCTTTGGGAAGTGATAGGTTCTCCCCCCTTGAGTCTTCAAACAAAGACTCGGGTATGTTGAATGAAGGATACTGTCCACATGGCCAACAGGATCCCTTCTGCCTTTGAAATTCTGTGACTTCAAGACTGAAGCAGATGGACAAATTTCCCTTGGACCTCACCTCACTGTCTTTCATAGTACTCTTTTTGTACTTGTCCTTCCTCTGTTAATTGGGGAGCTTTTTGGAGTAGAGTGTGGGCCATCTTTCTGGCCCCACTCTAGGAGTTTAATAAATGCTTATTGAATTTTAATTTTGCAGATCTTACACCGACAGAATTCATGTACAACAGAATTCAAGTCTACCAATTCATTTTGTACAGAGTAATTCAACACATTGATCAGATTTTCAAGAAACTCAAATGTGTCTTTTTGGGGTGTGCCATTTCTTACTCTGGCATTTGGGACTTAGAGGTCAATATGGCAACATCTGTTTTTGTATTTCATCTTTTCTGATGTTACCATTTTCACATAAACTGTATCAATATTGAGGGGTCATCTAGAAACATGGCATCTGTCCACATTGTGATCCTCGAACACTTTTTAAAAAAATTATTTATTTTTAGTTTTCAACATTCATTTCCACAAGATTTTGAGTTACAATTTTTTCTCCCTGTCTTTCCCCTACCCTCCACTCCAAAATATCAAACCTACTGCATATCCTTTCCCCCAATCTGTTCTCTCTTATACCCTCTCCATCACCCCCCTAACTTTCTAGTAGGGCAAGATGGATTTCTATACCCCAGTGCCTGTATATCTTATTTCCCAGCTGCAAGTAAAAAACAATTAAAAAAAAACATTTGTTTTTTAAAACTTTGAGTTCCATATTTTTTTCCTTCTTCCCTTCTCACCTGCCCCCACTGGGAAGATGAGCGATTCAATATAGGTTGTACATGTGTAGTTACCCAAATCATTTCCATAGTAGTTATATTGTGAAAGACTAACTATATTTCCCTCCATCCTATCTGCCCCCCACTTATTCTATTTTCTCCTCTGTCCCTGTCCCTTTTCAAAAATGTTTGCTTCTAATACTCTCTCCCCCAATCTGCCCTCCCTTCTATCATCCCCCACTCTTATCCCCTTCCCCCCTACTTTCCTGTAGGGTAAGATACTCAATTGAGTGTGTATGTTATTCCCTCCCTAAGCCAAATTCAATGAGAATAAGGTTGTTCCATTCCCTTTCACCTTCCTCCTCTTCCCCTCCATTGTAACAGTTTTCTCTTGCCTCTTATATGAGATAATTTACCCTAATCTATCTTTCCCTTTCTCCTTCTCCCAATATATTCCTCTTACCTCTTGATTTTGTTTTTATTTTTTAGATACCATCCCTTCATATTCAAATCATCCTGTGCCCTCTATGTATACATGTACACACATATGCACACACTCATATATTTATACGCACATACATCCTCCTCTACATACATTTACATGTATGTATACACACACACCTATATATATATTCCCTTCAACTATCCTCATACTGAGAACAGTCTTATGAGTTATAATTATCATTTTCCATGTAGGAATATAAATAGTTCAACTTTAATAAGTTCCTTTTGATTTCTTTTTCCTCTTTACCTTCTCATGCTTCTCTTGCTTCTTGTATTTGAAAGTCAGATTTTCTGTTCAGCTCTGGTTTTTTCATCAAGAATGCTTAAAAATCCTCTATTTCATTGAATTACCATATTTTTCCCTGTAACATTATACTCAGTTTTACTGGGTAGGTGATTCTTGGTTTTAGTCCTAGCTCCTTTGACCTCCAGAATATCATATTCCAAGCCCTTTGATTCCTTAATGTAGAAGCTGCTAGGTCTTGTGTTATCCTGATTGTGTTTCCACAGTACTCAAATTGTTTCTTCCTGACTGCTTGCAGTATTTTCTCCTTGATCTGGGAACTCTGGAATTTGGCTATAATGTTTCTAGGAGTTTTCTTTTTGGGATTTTTTTCAAGAGGTGATTGGAGAATTCTTTCAATTTCTATTTTGCCCTCTGGTTCTAGAATATCAGGGCAATATTGCTTGATAATATCTTGAAAGATGGTGTCTGGGCTCTTTTTTTGATTATGGCTTTCAGGTAGTCCAATAATTTTAAAATTATCTCTCCTGGATCTATTTTCCAGGTCAGTGGTTTTTCCAGTGAGATATTTCACATTGCCTTCTATTTTTTCATATGTTTGGATCTGTTTTATAGTATCTTGATTTCTCATAAAGTCATTCACTTGCAGTTGCTCCAATCTAATTTTCAAGTTCTTCTCTTCAGTGAGTTTTTGAAATTCCTTTTCCATCTGGCAATTTGGCCTTTTAAGGTATTCTTCTCCTCACTGGCTTTTTGGGCCTCTTTTGCCATTTGAGTTAGTACATTTTTTAAAGTGTTATTTTCTTCAGTGTATTTTTGGGTCTCCTTTAGCAGGCTGTTGACTCATTTTTCATGATTTTCTTGCATCATTCTCATTTCTCTTCCCAATTTTTCCAGCCAATTATTTGACTTTTGAGTTCTTTGCCACAGTGGAACTCTGCTTCTAGAATGCAGAGAGCTTTGTCCCAAATCACTGGGGTTTTCACATTTGCTGGAGCTATTAAGAAGGTGCCCTCTCTTACTTGAGCCCCCACAAGCTCTGGCTCACTGGCCACATTCCCCATGACCACCACCCAAGACTGTGAACTAGACCCAGGCAGATTAAAGCAAGAGCAATTTCTTGGTTCCCCTGTGATCTGCAGGCCAGGAGCTCCTGAGGCAGCCATGTGGTGGCTGCACAGCCGCTGTGCCTCCACTGCTTCTCGCCCTGGGGGCAGGGCTCGACCATGCTTCCCCCCCACCTCCCTCCCCCACCCCGTTCCAGCAGAGTTCCACACTGACCTTTTACTTTCTCTTTGGCATTTATCGTTTGAGAAGTCTGGAAACTACCACAGCTGCTGGTGCTTCACTCTCCTGAAGTCTGCTCTGGCTGCTACTGGTTGGGGCCACCTTGGGGCCAGAACTATGGGGTTCACACAGGACTGTGCTCAGCTCCCAGCTCGGTGCAATAGGCCCTTCCTGTCTGCCTGCAAGGCTGCCTTCAGTGGGAGATTTGTTTGTCTCTGTCTCTTTGTAGGTTCTGTAGCTCTAAAGTTTGTTTAGAGTCATTTTTTTACATATATTGGAAGCGATTGGAGCGGGAGCTCACACCAAATTTGTGCTTCTACTCCGCCATCTTGGCTCTGCCCTTCTAAACATATTTTCTTATAGACATTTTACTGTTTGGCATGGTTTGGCCCTTCTCATGAAGGACGGAGTGGTGGGGAGCAGGGCTAAGTGTCAGGGATACAAAAAGAGAAAAAAGATAGTGCCTGCCCTCAAGGAGCTTTCAGTCTAATGGGGCAGAAGGCATGGAAAGCAGGCCATACTCAGGATAAGTAGAAGATGATTAACAGACAGAAGGCACCAGAATTAAGAGGGGTTGGGGAAGACCAGCCTCATATTGGAGGACCTACAGAAACCAGATTAAAATCAAGTGAAGGAAACTTAGTATATAGTAACATAAATCTTGTGAATGAGAAAAATAGAACAGTACATTGGGGGTAGGTCAGCTCCTAAGTATGAAATGCATATGAGGCAGCCTGGTGCCTGTGAGAGAGGGACCGGAATTAGAGTCTGGAAGACCCGAGTTCTAATTCTGCCTCAGACATGGATTAGCTGTGTAACCCTGGGAAAGTTACCTGATGAATAACAATGCCTTCCTTACAAGGTTGTTCTAAGGATGAAAGGAGATGATATTTTTAAAGCACTTAGTGAGCCTTAACACATTATACAAATGCTACTGTTATTATCTTTAATATAGAATGCCATGAATAGGAAGCCACTTGCAGGCCATTTTGATAGAAGCAGAGAATGTATTAAAGGGAGAAATATGAAATGAGGCTAGAAAGGAGGGTGATGAGGGTTTTGTATTTTAGCCTAGAAGCAGTAGGCAGTTGGCAATGCTTTTGGGGCAAAGGAGTTGGCATGGTCAGATCTGTGACAAAAGAATCTTAATTTGGCATCTGGGTGAAGTCCAGGTGCTTGGTGGTGTGGGCCTGGACTAGGGTAAAATCTGAGTCAGTGTCCACAGGGGCAAGCCTACCTATGATGTTGTGGAGGCCTGACAGCTGCTGATTGACCATAGGGTGACGGGGCAAGAAGGACTCAAGTTGTATACCTCTGTGCCTGGAAGGATGATCACACCCTCAACAGAAATAGGGACCTTTGGGGGAGAGAGAGGTTTTTTGGGAAATATAATGAGTTCCATTTTGGATGTGTTGAGATTGGGAAATCCTTGAATCATCCTCAGAAATGCCCATCAGGTATTGCAGACCTGGAGTTGAGGGGAGTGATGAAGGCAGCACGTCAAGGTTTGGGATTAACAAGCATAAAGGAACCCACTGGAGTTGACAAGATCACCTGAGTGTGTAGAGGGAGAAGATAAGCTTGTTCTTTGTCTGGGATAGAGTCTTAGGGGGATACCCACTGTTACTGGAAGGGAGGAAGAGGATGGTCCCTCCAAGGAGGCTGAGAAGGAACAGTGTTAAGGATAGGAGAAGTCAAGGGAGGTGTATCCTGGAGAAGGGGGTGGTGATGGTGTCCCAGGCTACAGAGATGTCCAGCAGAAGGCGGGCTGGGAAAAGGCTACTGGAGTTAAAGGTGTGTATATCACCTGATAGTATTTAAAACTTATGACTTTATTTTACAGTGTTACGCTTTTAGAGCCTTGCGGTTTCTCTTCAGTATGGAAAGGAATAGACCTCTCTTTAAAAGGTACGTGTTTATAGAGTTTTAAATGCCAATGAACTTATTATTATTATTATTATTTTTGCTTTTTGGAAGGCAGTTGGGGTTAGTGACTTGCCCAAGGTCACACGGCTAGTTTTTGTGTTAAGTGTCTGAGGCTGGATTTGAACTCAGGACCTCCTGACTCTAGGGCTGATGCTCTATTCACTGTGCCACCTAGCCTCCCCCAATGAAGTTATTTTTGCTAGAGCTAGCATTCAATTTAAATTTGTTTACGGGGCCTGTTTTCAAATAGAATGTTTAGTTTTGTGCCAGAGGAAAAATGAATCAGGAAGATAGAAATCAGTCACCACATTGCTGGGAAAATTATCTTTTCCAAATAGTTAATTATGAAAAAGTATAAATAACTGTCAATTATGAAATTGTGGAGACAAGCCACCATATGGCTATAAGTTTTCTTAGTTGCCCATGACTAGGAGGACTTTTAATGTTCCTTTCTTTTAAACAAAAAATTAAATACATATGAAAACAGTTGCATTTCTAAACAGTCTTGAGTTTTACATGTTATAGTTATTCAAAAATACCAAAGCTGATCCAATCAACTTTCCTTAATAAATAGGGGTAAATATTTTGGATTTGATATTCTCTAGACGGTCATTCCACATAGATGTGGTCTGATGGTTATGATTCATCATAAGAGTTGTTGGGCTTTGCTCAGAATGACTATTTTGGGGGAGAGCCTCCCCAGAGCGGAAGTGTAGTGTCTCAGACCGAGCTTTGAATGCTGAATTCCAGTGCTGATGCTCATTTCCTAGGAGTGTGCACTTGCCCAAGCCGTGTCCTCTGTAGGCCTCAGTCATCTTGTTTGTAAAATATCACATTGGACTAATTGATCACCAAGGTTCTCCTAGCTATAACCTCCTTTGATAGACGCTTTTGCCCATTTGGTCATATCTAAATGCACATGTAGCGTCTTTTGAGAACCTACATTCATTCTGTTTCCATGGTGTGCTTGAATTGAGAGGGCAGGTCAAGAGAGGGGAAAGGGAGAAAACTAAGTGGATGTTATTTTGCTTCTTGTCAAGAAGGCCCCAGCTTACCCTGGCACCTCTTAGGGGACTTGCCTTATGGAACATTTCTCTTATCAAGCATCCCTCTTCCTTATTTTTTTCTATTGAAATGATGTCAGCCTTTTCAGAACTGGTATGGTGTAGCATTCTAGGAAAATAAATGAAATTAGACAGCATTACCCCCTACTTTATAGACAAATGAAGCATATTGAGATTAAGCTATGTGCCCAAATTCACACGCTAAGACTATATATGGGGGAAAATGCCCCTGAATTGATTAGGTCTACATAAAGCATGTATATATTTTTTTTTACATAGACTTTTCCCCACTGACTTGTTTGAGATCTTCATTGATATAGGACATTATGTACGCGATATCAGTGCTTATGAAGAGCTGGTATCCAAGCTGAATTCACTCATGGTAAGTGCAGAACCTTATCAATGCTGTGGTGAGTTGGCAATGTGGCCCATCGGAGAATTGCTGTGGTCACTCATTTCCCGTTTGTTTTCTGATCAGGAGGATGACCTCAAACAGATTGCTGAGAACATTGAAAGCATAAATCAGAATAAAGCACCTACGAAATACATAGGCAACTATGCCATTTTAGACCACCTCGGGAGTGGTGCTTTTGGATGTGTTTATAAGGTGAGTTTGCCTTTCATCGAACAACAGGCTGGATACTTGGGAGTGAGCTGGATATGCATGGCGTCAGTGGCCACGCCAGCACCCCATGGGCCTGGAGGTCTCTACACCAAAGACATAGAGCGATTGTAGGGATGGAGGTAAAGAATGGCCCTCCCCTTTTCCTCCACCCAAGATTCCAGTTGCAGTTTCAGCTGATGGTTTTAGAAACTGGCCAGCAGCATTTTGAGAATGACAGTCTTTGTTTTTCTTATTATGTTTTATATGAATTCTCACAAACAGCAGGCAGAATGGCTCTTGAAGTAAAGTGTGACCACAAGTCTATAATTTCACGGCTGTCTGCCTGTCATTCCTCAGTCAACCTCTGCTGGACCCCACACACTGTGGAATGGGTCATGGATGCTTTTAGCCAATCCAACTGAAGATAGGTTTGGAATGAAAATTTTAAATTCTCTGAGACTGGCCAAGATGCCTTGCTTGATTAATCCTTATTTATGACCTTTCTTCACTCTTTCTTATCCCTTGTCATTCCTTTACTTTGTTTTGTATTTTTTTTTACAGGTCAGGAAGCGTAGTGGTCAAAATCTTTTAGCAATGAAAGAAGTCAACCTACATAACCCTGCGTTTGGGAAGGACAAGAAAGATCGAGATAGCAGTGTCAAGAACATTGTCTCAGAGTTAACCATAATTAAGGAGCAGGTGAATTCTCCTCTTCTTTGTTTTTGAAATTTATTGATTAAATAGTGGATGTAATTATTGATTAATCAATTATTGATTATTGAAAATTATTATCGATTAAATAATGAATGCAATCAATACAGTAGCTCTGAGTTCTAGGCCTTGCTGTTTATATTTGTCACAGGCCTGGCCAGTGAAGGCCCATGTCTCGTGACATGTGCAGTGGGTGGTCCAGCCAGGGGCAGCAGGAGGCTTGCTTCTTGAGATGGGGGATGCTGAGTATTGGAGAGGCTTCCTTCCCTGCTTCAGAGCATTGTCAGGTTCTCTGGGAGCTTTTTTGGTCTGTTGAGTAGGGAAAGAAAGCCCAGGTAAGGAGTCTCAGTCCCTCTGTGATGCAGGCTGATGAAGCCAGGAACACATGGTACTGGTGTTTGTCCTTCTGAGTTATGGACTTGCTTTGCCAACTCCCTCTCAGCTTGTTAGATGGGTCCCCAGAACAAGGCTGTCTGCATTCCCTTGTCAGAGTTCTACCCCAAGCTCACAGTGTTCTTCTAATGCTGCGGGGGAGCGGGCAGTAGTCAGAGAGGATATATGGCTGAAGCTCTTGGGACTGGGACCTCGCCATTGTAGAACGCTAAATTATTTGGTTCCCATTTGCAAAGTGATTCACACACATTATCTCATGTGAATCTTACAACTCTGTGGGGTGGGTATTAGGTGGTAGTGCTAGTGGTGGTTTTTAAAGTCTGGGCCAGTGATTTCATCAGTGTAGGGAACTACACTGGATTGGAAACTCCCTCATCAGTGCAGATTGCAACTCGTTTGTGATTCATACTGTTAGAGAGTTGTTTGGGCTACTGAGGAGGTAAGTGACTTGTCCTCTGTCACACTGCTCCCAAGTGACAGAGGCAAGACCTGTATCCACATCTCCCTGATTCCAAGACTGGCCTTCTGTACCACTGCTCTGCATTTCATCCTACCCCCATTTTCCAAATGAGGAAACTGAGTTCCAGAGAGATTAAGTGACTTTTATCACAGCCATTAAGTGCTCAAGGCTGGATGGGAACTCAGGACTACTTGACTTCTGATCCAATGAGTTAATACACGTAAGGTGCCTCGCAGACTTTACAGTGCTAAAGAAATTCTGGCAATTATGATGATGATTATGATTACACATTATTAACTCTGGTTAAATGAATAAAGATGGTTTTGCTTATGACTTAGAATTTCCTGGCTTTTTTCAAGTGGAACCAAGCAATTAACATTTATACTACTAAGATTGTATAAATCTGGGTTATTAAAGATAGTAAGCATGGTTGTTCAGTTTGTGACTGAGTGCACAGGGCACTCAGTTAAGTTCATATCATTCAGTATTTGTTAACGGATGACAGGGTTCAATAACCAACATCATGGAGGTGGGCTTAGGGAGAAATGAGCTTTTCAAGAGAAATGGGATTTTCCTTTGTGATCTGGGGCACAGGGCTATTTTTCAGTTGGCCTGAATTTTGTATTTTTAAGAGTACTGTTCTTTGAGATGGTTTCTCGTAGATGCTATCATTATCATGACTCCTTATTATTCAGATATACATAGCACCTGCCAGTCAGTCAGCTAGCATTAATTAAGGGCCTACTGTGTACCAGAGCAGCTAGGTGATGCATCAGGAAGACACCTCTTCTTGTGTTCAAATCTGGTCTCAGACATTTATAAGCTGTATGACCCTGGGCAAGTCACTTAACCCTGTTTGTCTCAGTTTCCTCATCTGTAAGATGAGCTGGAGAAGAAAATGGCAAACCACTCCAGTATCTCTACCAAGAAAACCCCAGATGGGGTCACAGAGAGTCAGAGACGACTGAAAAATGACTGAACAACAATCTCTGTGCCAGGTATTGTGTTAAGCTCTGTACATCGAAACAAAAAATATTATCCACAGACTATGAAATAATTAAATTAATTGGATTTCAGATTTGTCAGCGAGATCATAAGCCTGAGGTCGCCATATTCACTGATCTTGTGTGATGACACTAAATGAGGGTGACTTGTTTATTAATAGAAGAGATACTCTGTACCCCATGCTGGGCCCATCCAGTGTGTAAGTGTGAGTGTGTAAGACTGTCCCATGTAACCCTGGGAGCTTGCTCTCCTCTGTCGTGCTGCACACTGCCGAGACATTTCAGACCACTTGCCAATTGGTGAGACCTCTTATTTTTAGTTCTCAGAGGCTTGGGTAAAAGAGGTCCCTTGGGGGATAAGTAGCATCCGTGACTTGTGAGTCCCATGAGGCTGAAATTATACAACCTGCTAACTCAATAACTAGTAAGTGGGTGGTGAAGAACAGAGTCACTAAGGGAAGGGAAATGGAGGTTCAGGTGAAAGCAGGGAGAAAGAGAGAGAGAGAGAGAGAGAGAGAGAGAGAGAGAGAGAGAGAGAGAGAGAGAAAGAAATAGTGTGTGAAAGACAGAGACAGAAAGATAGAGATACACAGAGACAGAAAAAGACCATGAGAGAGACAGAAAGATGGAGAGAGACACAGAGACAGAGAGAAAAGAGAGACATACATATACACAGAGACAGAGACAGAGACAAATAAATTGTAAAAGTATTCAGAAAAGAAGCTTGAAAATGGAAGTCCCTTTGGGTGGGGCAGAAGTAAGGAACTGGAGTACAGACAGTGAAAGTCTGAAAATGAGGTTCAGGTTGTTTTATGAAGGAATAATCAAGAAAAATGTAAATGGTTGATAAGTTGTGATGACTTTGGTCCTTTGTTACCACCATAGAATTAAATTGTCTTTTTTGTTGGTGCTCAGTCATTTCAGTCATGTCCGACTCTCTATGACCCCATTTGGGGTTTTCTTGGCATAGATACTGGAGTGGTTTGTCATTTCCCTCTCTAGCTCATTTTACATATGATGAAACTGAGGCAAACAGGGTTAAGTGACTTGTCCAAGGTCACACACCTAGGAAGTGTCTGAGGCTGGATTTGAACTCAGGGAAGATGAGTCTTCCTGACTCTAGGCCTTGTATTCTATTCACTGTACTGTCTAGCTGTTCATTGATTACCTAGCTTCCATATAACTTCCCAAACAGCCCAAGTTATTATAATTTTTTATGTAGCTTAAATTGGGTGGGATCTCAGAGAATTTTAGTTTTTTAATTCCTTTTTTTTTTTTTGAGGGATAGGGAAACTGGATAGATAAAATAAAGGAAAGATAATTTGGGAATTTAAAA
The DNA here is from genome assembly GCA_011680675.1 of Gymnobelideus leadbeateri. Classification (NCBI taxonomy): domain Eukaryota; kingdom Metazoa; phylum Chordata; class Mammalia; order Diprotodontia; family Petauridae; genus Gymnobelideus; species Gymnobelideus leadbeateri. The sequence goes on along the minus strand of WOXC01010392.1, from coordinate 156,898 downwards.
ATGTCCAAATTTAAATTTTAAAATAAAACCTCCATGAATCTCAGTTTCTTTATCTGTAAGATAAAGGGCTTAGGTTCTCTAAATTGTATGCTCTATAATTCCATATGATTAAGTGATTATCAGTACATCATAACTAATTAGACTTTTTTTGAAGGCTATATTTTAGGAGATCATTGTACTGAGATAATGTTTTCTTGACTATGGCACAGATTAAGAGGATCATGACGATTTCAGTGATACTTTACAACTTATAAAATATTTAAATTTCTTATTTTCCACTTTGTAGCCTCGCTAAAATTTTCCACAATAGAATGTTTTCAAATATGACTTTTTAACCCATCACTTCACATATTTTTCATTCTCTCTTACAGCTTTATCACCCCAATGTTGTACGCTACTATAAAACTTTCCTAGAAAGTAAGTATATTGCCTTGGCATTTGTTATTAGGAAAATGTTAATAACATGTGAACAACAAAATCATGGGGTATTGGTTGATAAGAGGAAGTCAGGAATAATACAGTCTTTTAATTTGCAATGATACTACATTCTTTTATTTAATATTAACAATATTTGTATTTCTTGTTTTGTATTACGCAGTTTCAGTCATTGAGTATTTATTGTGCCTGTTATGTGCATAGCACAGCACCGTGCCAGGTGCCGGGGGCTGTGTACATCACTGTCACTATTGAATGCTGTTGCCCTTTCATCCTTTTGTGTGTAGACGACAGGCTGTACATAGTTATGGAACTCATCGAAGGGGCACCTCTCGGAGAACATTTCAGTTCTTTGAAAGAGAAACAGCACCAGTTTACTGAAGAGAGGATATGGAATATATTTATACAAGTAAGGATTCACGCTCAACATATTTGTTTGTAAAAGACACAGAATGGCAGAATTCTTTTGAGTTCCTTCCTTGGAGACATGCAAGTTACCAATCATTGAGGTGGTTCTATCTCTCTCTTTATCTACCATCTCTGTCTTTGTCTCTATCATCTCTGTCTTTGTTTCTGTCTCTGTCTTCTCTCTCTCTAGCTCTATCATCTTTGTCTCTCACTGTATTCTTTGTTTCTACGTCTATCATGTCTGTCTTTCTCTGTCTCTGTCTCTCTCCCTGTATCTATGTCTTTGTCTATGTCTATGCCTATCTTTGTCTTTATTCTCATTTATGTCTACCTGTGTTTATATCTGCATCTGACCTTGTCCTTGTCTTTGCCCCTTCCTTTGTCTTCGCCCCTTCCTCTGCATTGTCATCTTCATTCATGTCCACATTTGTCTTTCTGTCTATATTTCTATCTGGAAAAATAAACTCACTTTGTTTCTTGTTTCCAGCTGTGCCTGGCTCTTCGTTACTTGCATAAAGAAAAGAGGATTGTCCATCGAGACCTCACGCCAAACAATATCATGTTGGGGGATAAGGACAAAGTAACCGTTAGTAAGTACAAATTCTGAGGTATCTTGGAGGAAAGTTTCTTCATACTGTTCTGGATCAGTGAGTCCGACTTGTCCAGAGTACCCCCTGGAGAATGAGGCCCTGTACATGAGACCCATAGAAGTAGCTGCTGCTGCCCTCAATAACCTGTCATTGACCTGAATAGGATATGGCAATCTCTCAGCTTGCCTGTTGCTTCCATGGGTCAGGAATTCAGCCCATTCTGCATAGAAGGATGACTCCAAACAGGCTCATGCCCTGTCCTCTCTAGTTCCATGAATGACATTTCACTGTTTAGCTATTTATACCCAGTCCACACAGTCCAACAACTTACCCCCACTCCCCACTGTAACATTCTAAATCTAACCAGTCTAGAAGGTGTGCTGTGAAGTTGGCAAACCATATCAAACATATCTGCATCAGACAGAATGCATGGCATTCGATTACCATGAAATGTAGTGGGGCCATGTGCAGCATTGATGTTGCTGAGGTCAATGGCCGTTGGTGCTTTGTGACTTATTTCATGCTTTTGGTACTGAGCCTTAGGGCTCACCCAGTGAAAAATTAGGTAAAATAATAAGAACTCATTTGTAGTAACCATTCGAAAGTTACGAGGTACCTCATGGACATCCAACTCGAACCTGCAAAAAACTTACTGAGGTATGTAGCACACCAGACTATTATCCCCATTTTATGAAAAAAGGAACTGAGGCTCCTACAAGGAAGCCACCTTGCCCAAGGCCTCCCAGCTAGGAAGCAGCGGAGATGGGGCTCAGACTTTGGTTTAATGACCGTGACACCAAGGCTATAAGATTCACCATTAGAGTTTATAAGTGCTAAAATGGACTTTGGCTTTATTTCCCCTCTTTTTTTTTTTTCCAACAGCATGGGACGGGTTTCTAACCATTTCCTTTTAATTATGAATTGTAATGGTAAGACATCCATTCATTTCATTGTTAAAAATGGACTGAATTTTCTTACAGTCAGACTTTTGAAGACTTTTTAGTCTTTCCAGACACAGCCTAAAATAGAAACTTTTTTTTTTTGCACTGGCAATATTTTCTGGATAGTTTTTATGTTTTATCCTTTGTCTAGATTCTAAACAAAGAGATTGCAGACTCTAGCACCACAGACTAGAAAATCAGAGGGTGTTCCTAGGGTTACTTAGAGTCTTACATTTGTCATTTTCATCTTTCATGGATGTTGTCGTGGTGGGGGCCATTTTATTTTAATTTTTAGCACGAATTGTAGTTTTCTTGATAGTGTTATTTGCAGATTTACTATATAAAATTAACTGGTTTTAAAAAAATACATGTAGTTTTAAAAAGTCGGTGAATTTCAGGCTCCTTAGCCCCCACATAGAAATTAAACTCTTCTCAAAAAAAAAAAAAAAGTCATGATATCATTAAAGCATGATACCACTAGAGGGCACTCACACCATGCTTTTCCAATTTCATCCTGCAGTAGGGTGTTTATTTTCTCCACGATGGCAAGGTAGAAAAATGCAGAATAATTTTAAAAGGAATGGAAAAAAAAAACGTGCATGAAATGGGTGAGAAAAACACAAGATCCTTAGAAACACTGGGAAGGGCCGAACTGCCCTCAAAGGTGCCTCCTTGTGATTCCTGGTCCAAGTGCAGAGTCAGAAGCAGCTGCAGAGATGGTGGGTCAAGCATATTTTAGGGAAATGTAACTTTGAGAGTTACAGACACAGTCATGGAAAGTTTGCTTTAAGCTTCTCTTTTAATGGCCTTTACTATATGATGTATATGTATATATATATATATATATGATATGTATGATATATGGGATATATGTGATATACACACACATATACACTTAGGGTCTATATCTATACTATATGAGATATACTTAGGGTCTGACCCAGATACTTGTGTGCAGCCAGCAGCAGATTCTGGCTCCCCCAATGCTGCCACCTGCCAAGTCAAAATCACACTCATGACATAACATTGTCCTCCAAAGGGGGAAGTCTGGTGCAAGTCAGCTTTCCTTCTTTCTGTGCTCTCCATTCTTCAACTCTGTTTTTTTTCCACCACTTAAATTCCTAATGGTTAAACCAAAAAACAACCCTATCTCCCCCCCAAAAAAGCCAACTTATTTTATCTTAGAGAATGAACTTTAGGCATGGATGTTAGGGAGCTGATAACAGTGAAAAGAATATATTGAACGTTGAGTCATAGGACCTGCGTTCAAATCTGAGCTCTACCATTTGCAGTTTGTGTGACTTTGCTGCTCTGCCCCATTTGTATACTGAACAGCTTATATGGAGGGGGCAGTCTACCATAAGAACAGTGTGGAATCCTGGAGGTATAACACTTTGTAGCTCAAGTTTTGTGAGCTGCTAACCGTAAAGAGAGTCATAGATCTTCAGATAAAACTGGGCACAATTCCCCCAAGTTCAGAGATAAGAGGTTTCCACTTCTGTCCACTAAGTTTGAAGATACCCGATGGGGTAGGTACATGCTGGTTGCAGGTCACAGATCTAGAAATGGAAGGGGTCTCATAGGTAAGATAATTCAGTCTTTTCATTTGACATGTCACCCAGAGAGACCGTAGGAAAAGAGCTCACAGAAATCCATGGCTTCCTTCTGGTGCCACAGGGGCCATGCTCAGCTAGGAAGAGACGGGAGTACCAGGACGTGGGGCAGATACAAAAATGTTTTAACCTCTAGTCATGTGGTAGAAAACAAAAAGATTGTTAATCTAGTTATCATTAAATTCCCAGTCAGTTGGCTCAAGGCTCATCCTTTGATAGTAAGTAGCTCAAAAGAAGGTGCAGTTTAAGGAAAGTCTTGTGTATATTTAGATCCCTGACTGGCTAGAAGACTTCTCATCAGTATGTGCTACTGGCCGGACAAGAGATCCAATTGATAATGAGTTGATTAGTCCCTGGTGATGTATCTGCACTGTTGTATCTATACCATTCTAGGAAAAATGAGTGAAGAAGTCATGTTCTACTAAGAATAGTGGGTCAGGAATCTTATTTTCCTATAGTAAGTTGGTGTATTGTGTTGTAATCATGTATTGGGATATACTTTATTCATGTAACTTTGAAATGTGGAGAGGAGAAGAATCTTACAAGTTCTAAGCTGGTTTCACTATGGGTTCTTTGAAACAGCGTGCATGATATGTAGGTGGGAACACCTGTTTTTATGTTGGCTGAGTCTAGCGCTCTAGTCAGGGTCCAGTAAGTTTGTGTCATCTTCATAAACCTGCTGAAGTCCCTGGGTCCCTAATGAACCACCTCAGGCATCCTCCAGAGTCTGGTAAGTCACAGCTTGTTTCCAAATAAAGCAAGATATTCTACTTGTGACACTGAAGATGGCGTTTTTCAGAGCTGGCCACCTTCCGTTGAATCCGTATTGTGAGAGGTGGCATTTTCATGTATAGCTTCCCCCTGTTGTAGCCGTTACTGTTGTTACTGGATTCCCCAAACCTGATGGATTTCTCTAAGAATGCAGATTGTAGTACTGCTCTTTCTTAGGCATGAGTTGCTGTTGGATGGGAAAAGACCCGATGTTCCTGTTGATAAGCTTGTTGGAGTGTGGGCTGGACCTCAGAGTGCTGACCTAGTCCTTGGCTGAGTTGGTACCTGAAGCCTTCCCACCTCTTTGTGAAGCCCCCAGAACTCGAGCTTCTCTCTCAATGCCTTATGAGGCCTAGGGCTGTGACTGGGCCACAAAGAGGTGCTGCAGAAGGATTCTTACCACTGCAGGGCATTAAATTAGCAATAAAAAACGCAGCTCATTTTTACCATTTATTTCAGTCCTCTTCCCTGTCAAACTTCACCAGAGCTCAAAACAAGAAGTAAAATGGACTTATTTGAAATTCCTTTCCTCTCTTTGCTACTGTTTTGCTCAGGTTTTTTTTTTTTGTTGTTGTTGTTGTTGTTGTGTGTGTGGTAATTAATTGGGCCAGGCCTGCCATGAATAGGGTGCTAAGGGGCATGATGGAAAGTGCTCAGGCTTGGGTGATTTCCAAGAAGTGAGTGCTGACCGGGGGCACCTGTGCCTGGACAAAATGGAGAGTCCTGTGCCAACTCTACCTCCTTACTTCCTGCTGAGCTGGGCAGAAGTGAATTGTGCTCCCTGCATTTGTTGGTGTAGAGCAGGTTAGAGACCAGTCTCCCAAGATGAAAGCTGGTGGGGGATCATGAAGAGCATAAATCCAGTTTGTCAAACACATCTTCTGACTGACAATAGGGAGAATTCCACTTATGGCACCAAGGAATAACAATTTCCCATTTTATCCAAGCAAAAAGGGACAGAGGGCAACCCCCACCTGGCATCTTCAGTTGATTCAACGGACTTTAGGAGAACAAATCCTTGGTAATCTCCTCCCGTCATGGAATGCTTCCATGGATGGATATCTAAACTGCCTCCATCAGACCACACCCTCGGGAGCCATTCTCACATTCCTCGGCTAGCTCTTCCAATTTCTCGGTAACAGCCCCATTCCTGGGTGAGGTCCACTTCCTGGACTGTGGAATCGCCAGGTCCCTGATAGGACGAGCCCAGCTCTCTCTGACCTGCCCCCTATGCCAGGTCCAACGTTCCTTGCTTCTGTTCTCCTCCTTTATCCCTCCCGTCTTAGAGGTGAAGATGTTCTCCAGACACCTCTGAATCAGAGGGAGTACGTTCCACCAGTGGCCTGTGAGTCCTCACCTCCTTTCCACTTGTGGGCATAGGGAAACCATTAATATTTCATCTGCCTTCAAGGCTTTGTCTTTAAGAGATCAAAAATCTCATTCTTCCTCTCCCTAATTGCCTAATACAAAGGGATAATTTCTTTTCACTCTCCTTGTATAAGGAATCCAACCTCTCCAGGGCTATTAATAAGAGCCATGGAAAACCAATTTCAGTATATCTTTATAAGGCCACAGCCTCCAAGGAAACAATCCGCCACCCCCCTCACCTTCTGCAGCTGCCATCACATCAGGTGAACCACAAGAGCAGCTCGGGAAGGCTTTAACCTCAGGCAGCTGCTTCGGTAACTGCTCACACCTGTGTACCCCTCCCCCCCCCGCCCCTCTCCCCCACCCCTCCCCCCTGTCTAGCCGGGCCAGGCCTTTTATACTTTGGACGTCAGAAAGGTCAGATGAGCTCTCTGCCCCCTTCAAGGTCTGACCCAGCTCCTCTGATGCTGGAGTGACTGCCTAGGGTGTGGGGTGCTGGTCAGGGCTGCCCTTGGAAGAATGGGAGAGAGGGACAAAGGGTAGGGCCACCGGGAAGAAAGGGAAGAGCCTTGGACCACGGCTCTCCACCCCAAACAGATGGTGTGCCTGTTACATCAGGGCTTGCGGATCGCCCAAGGCATGCTGACCAGAAGGAGACTCTGTTAGCGTGCTCTCACTTTCTGGGCCGCGTCCACTGCCTGGGCACTCAACCTTTGGGAAGGTGTCCCATGAATAGAGAGACTCCAGGATGGAAACGTTAGAGCTGTGGTGACAGATGAGGAGAGGCCCCGAGCTGTGCCCGGCCTGTGGTGGAAGAGGGATATTTGGATCTTGGCACCTGAACTTTGTTCAGGCCGCTGGAATTTGGGTTCCTCAGCCTGCAGAGGGAAATGATGATGGCAGTGGTCCAAGTGCTTACAATTCCCGTCTCCTCTGAATTTCACCACAATCCTGGGAGGTGGGTGCTGTTCTTAATCCCACTTTGCAGATGAGGAAACCGAGGTGAAATGGAATTTTGTGACTTGCCCAGGGTCACACAGCTACTAAGTGTCTGAGGCTGGATTCGGGCTCGCACAGCTCCCTCCTCTGCACTGCCCAGCTGCCCAGGGCAGTTGCTTTAAAGTGTTGGGTTTTATTCCTTTGTAAGAATGTGATTGAGGGGCAGTGTGTGGCATAATGGATATGGCTGGTCTTAAACATAAACAGTTGTATATAGATAAATAAGAGTAGTTGCTCAGTCGTGTCCAACTCTTCCTGACCCCCTTTGGGGCTTTCTTGGCAAAGATACCAGAGTGGTTTGCCATTCCCTTACAGATGAGGAAACTGAGGCAAACAGGGTGAAGTGACTTGCCCAGGGTCACACAGCTAGTCAGTATCTGAAGCTGGGTTTGACCTCAAGAAAGCTCATTTTCCTGACTCTAGGCCTGGCACTCTTATCTCCTGTGCCACCCAGGTACCCCAGATAAAAAATATGTAATAATTATATCGTGTTTGTGTGTGTATTTTTTAACTTCACAGCAGTTTGAAGAAGGATCAAAATATGAGAGGCCAACCATCTATGAATACTTTCTTTGCCTTCTAATATATTTTGGAAGGAAGATAACTATAAATGAACAAAACTTAAAAAATTATGCTATTAATAGAGATAAAAACCCCTTTCAAATGGCTAGCCCTTATTAATTTTTTCTGTCTTTGAGTAGGCTTCCCAACCATCTGTGTTTTTTATAGAAATATGTGTAATTGTCTGTCATTATCCAAACTGGCTGCACTTCTGTGTATAGATTGTGAATAGAATGATTATGTTAGTGAAATAGCGATGGTTCAGCACCTACTGTGTGCTGGGGGCCACACTAAGTGCTGGAGATTGGAAACTGTGTGTGCTATGGTTACCACCCCTCTCCCCCCTCCCCCCTCCCCCCCATTTGGAGTCCCACCCCACCCTTTCCAGATATATGATTCTGGTCATGTTACTGCCTCCTGGGGCCTCACCGTAAATAGGACCAAAAATGCTGACCCTTTATAGTATTCTCATTGTGACACCAAATGAGAAAATTCATTAAAGGGGCTCATGATGAGTGTCAGTTGCCTTTATTGCTCTCTCTCCCCAAATTTATTGATTTCTTGGCAAAGATAGTGTGGTGGAGCCAGCTAGAGCTGATGATTAAATTTTCAATATTGGGGCTTCATTTGTGGTTTTGTTGATTGTCAGGACTTAAGAAAGTGCTGGAGAAAATGTTGCTTAAGGCAGATTAAATTTTTGCGCCCCCCCCCCCCAGCTGGTTGTTAAACATTTACCAGCACACCCCTGATTTCAACTAAACAGTGTCAGAAGGGCTGTTTGGGGTCCTAAGTTGGCCAAGATGCCTAGGCTACTGTGAGGTAATACCCAGATATAAAACTGGTATAATGAAAGTGTTTGTTGAATTTCTAAGTGACAAATTTTGATTCTTCCTCTCAGTAAGTGAGAGGAAGCCATGCCCCATCTGACAAAGAAACCTGGATTCCAAGGCAGGGAGAACAGGGTTCCAATCCTGCCCATAACCCTGGACCCTGGGACCCAAATTACTTCCCCTCCCAGTTCTCCAGGCAGGTACAAGTTGCAGACCAGATGTGCAACTGCAGTGGCTTAAGTACCTTATGAGCCTTTCCTGAGCAGAGGGAGGAAGCTCTCTCTTCCAGTGCTGATCAAACCTTCTCCTCAGTGAGTTTGAGAATCCTGGGAAGTTGTATTGTTTGCCCAAGGCCCCAGCAAGTGTCAGAGGCAAAGCTTGGGCCCATATCTTGTCACCTCTGTTCTTCCTCTTCATTGGGAGTCTTCCTGTGCTGAGAAAACCCCAGGTCCCTCTCCCCATGTCAAAGTATTTAAACATTCTTAACAGTGCTCAGGCTCAAAGCAGCTCCTAATAACGCTGGACAGATCCCAGCCCAACAGCATTTGCTGTTTCCCAGCACTCTTGCTGGAAAGAAAGAGGGAGTGGGAGGAGCGAATGCCGGCCTCGATTGGGCTATTTTCAGATGGAAATATATGTCATGTTGGAGAATGAAAAGGATGTGAATCTGGGTGTGTGATTAATTTGTGTCTTGTTAAATTTTTAAAGAATCAGTCAGTTAAAATACGTGAGATCCAGAAAGAGGGGGCAGAAATGCTCCAGCAAATGAGCAATTTTTATTTCTCCAACACTGAAATCTGTTAATTGTTTTTTTTTCCATTGGCTGAAAATATTGTCAAGTTCTTATAGCTCCATACAACGTTTACTACATGGCATAAGGTGAATGTGTAGAATCATATGTCAGTGACACTGTGAAATATATTACTATGACGTGGGGTGGCCTGGTTGTGAAGGGAAAGCTCCTAGTCTTGTGGGTTTGGGGGGAACCTCACCCCCATGTCACAATGGTGATTTATATCCTCAAAGTCTCTGTTTCTAGGGCTCTGGGTCACTTTGTATTCCATTTCTAAGTTTCCTGATTTTTATGAAACTTTCTGATCATCAGAAGTAGAGGCACCTCAAAACAATGGACAAAGTTGATGGTGGTGGCTGTGGTGGTAGTAGAGGTTCGAAAGAAAGACCTTGCAAACCTTAAAGTACTTTGTAAACATCAGCTGCTACTGTTATCAAGTCTGTGCATCTATCCTTGTCTGATGTCTACATTTTCCTAAAAATCAGATGTTATCCAGCCCAGGCTGCTGAGGACTGTGCAGGAGCTTTAGAAATGCCCGAGTTCTCCCTATGGACAGTGCAGATTATCTAAGCAGAGTAAACAATGAGCAATTTTCAAAATACTTGAGATATATATTAATTTTATTAAAACAAGGCCAACAAAATCCACTTGATTTATTATTTTCCTATTATTTACACATGCCTACCATTTGTGACATTTCCCCCTCATCCCCAGAAAAGTATAAAACCTAATTTTTTTTTTGCTGAACACCAAGATATTATTCTTGTTAAAACTACCAATTATGTAATTAGCCAGCAGGGCTGTATTTTTACTTCATTTATTGTAGTCTGTAGGTGTAATGAGAATATATATATATATATATATATATATATATATACTATATATATGTACTATACATATATACTATATATTATATACACACATGCACATATGTGTGTATGTGTGTTGTTCTTTCAGAGCACATGACCTATTTACAGATATCATATCTTTTGCATGAAAAGAGACACAAATTTGAGTCTTAGCTTCAGAATTTACTGGGATGACGCTGGATGCATTGATTTATCTCTTTGGACTTCAGTTTCCTTATCTGGAAGATTAGGACACCACTGCCCATATTCCCGGTGTCACAGGACTGTGGTGAAGAAAATGCTTAGAAAATAAAAGAGCGCCACATTAACATGAATTCTTGTGTAATATCTTGAATATAATAGACATTCAGTTTATTGAGGAATTAATGTAACTTTATCCATATCATTTGTACACATCTACTTCCTCTCCTATGATAATATACTCATCATATATATATATATACAAATATATGTATAATAAATAAAATATGCATAACAAATAGAGCACATTATATAAATATACACATAAACATATATAATCATATAGTACTTAATGGCTGCCTTTGCCACAGTCAGCTTTGTGGATGGGGAACAGAGTTTCAGATAATCCCAGACTTAGATCTGGTAACAACTTTAAATCCTTCATTTCACAGATGAGTAAACTGTGGCCCAGAGAGGTGAGGTGATTTGCCCGAAGTCACACAGATAATAAGTGGCAGAACAAGACTGTCCCTGTAGGCACTAGAAGGTGCTTAATCAATGCTTGGTGACTAACAGACTGATAGCCTCTGATTTAAAGTCTGCTTCTCTTTCCTCGGTGCCATGTTGCGTCGTCTCTCTGGCCAGGGCAGACCCTGATCACTTGGATGAGTCCCTTAACCCACTTGATGACATTCTATAGTGCGGACATTTTTAGGAGTGATTTAGGGTTCACTGTCCCATGAAGGCAGCATGCTGATATTGGCACTTTACTGACTGGGATTCAGAGCTGGGGCTGCCTCCAGGATGATTGGCCGACCCAGGCTCAGGAGGACACCAGCCACCCCTCTCCTGGTCTCTATGGACTTAAAAGTCAGTGGACGAGCTTACACTCTTTAACTCTTGGACTGTGAGAAGCAAATCAGAGAGGAGCAGAGTAGGCTGGGCCCATGTGGGTCAGGAGGTGGGCAGAGGGGGTGGATAGGCCTGTGCCCACCTGAGATTTCCTTTTCTTTGAAGCTCTCGATGATGATGGTGGCAGAAAAATGTGTTTGACTATTTCTCTGTTTGTAGAAAGTGTTCGTGAACCACATCTCCTAGATGGAATGGGTCTGAGAAGTGGAATCACAGAATCTGGGTTTCAAGCCAGAGAAGGGATGTTCCTCAAGGAGCAGCAGCTTTAGGAATTCTCTCAGGGTGAAGGCCACATGGGGGAGTCTTCAAGGCTCTGTCCTCCGTTTTTTATTTTTATTTTTTTGCTTTGTTTGAGGGGAGAAGGTAGGGCAATTGGGGTTAAGTGACTTGCCCAAGGTCACATGGCTAGTTTGTGTTAAGTGTCTGAGGCTGGATTTAAACTCAGGTCCTCCTGATTCCAGGGCTGGTGCTCTATTCACTGTGCCATCTAGCTGCCCGTGTTCGTTTTTTAACAAGTTTCAGTTTTGAAGTATCATATACATATATGATATATCACATGTATCATATCATACATATATGTATCATATATAACATACTCTTGTTACCAGCTGTAAAATATAGTATTAAATGGCTTATTTATTGCATGGCCCTCAAGTTTAGAAAATGCAAAGGGCATTGGATTTATCGTTATTTATTATTTATTATCAAACATTGGACCAATGTTTGAATCCCACATCTATTGCTTCTTGTACATGGGACAACCTTGGGCACTTTAGGTTTTGACTGGATGATTTCTGAGGTCCTGTGAAAGGGTCTAATAAATGATAACCTGTGGGTATCCTCCTTGTAACCAAAATGCAAAAAAACTCACATATTTCACATTATTTTGTGTAGTTTTGATTTATAATGATATTCCAATCCATTAAAAAAATAAAATTACCTTCCTATTGGGGTTTCTTTAATGACATTTTATCAGTTTGGAGGCCTTTTTCCCATTGTGATACTGGACCAGGAATCCTAGGTCCAAGTCTACTTATTTCGAATGAGTCACTGAATCTTTGGCAGCCTCAATTTCTATATCTATATAATAAGTATAATAATGACATTTTTATTTATATAAAATTATGTGGTTAGAATCAAAAGAGTATTTGAGTTTTAAAATTAAAAAGTGATCAAATGCTAGGAACTTATTTATTGTTAATAGTAATAATACTAAATATCACTCTTCTCTTCCCTAATAAAATGCAGATTGTTTTAATGCAGTGTTAAAAATCACATGCACATACATACACATACAAATAATTAATGTCACCTTTTTGTTGTTATTGAAGAAAGCTTGGGATGATTCTAGAGTCCTTATCCCTGAGGTGGTATATTTTGTAGTAATATTTTAGTTAATTTCCTTGGTTTTAGTATTTCCTATTGCTTTCATGTTATATAACTTGACTTAATTACTTTTATCACATGTAAATTATTGCTTTCATTTTCGATTTCTTGTATCAATGGGCAAGCATTTACAGATGATATGAAAAACGAAAACGCAGTGGACATAAATTTGCCGCTGTGTTCTGAGTTGCATTAGCAAGGAAAATTTTCTCTCTCTTTTTTTTTTTTTAAGTGAAATCAACCTGATTAATATGTATCCCATTAATTAGGGCTGAGGTAAGTGTGAAAAATAAGCAGATGGCACTTTGACAAAGTGGAAAAACAACAACTGCTTTTTGTTGTGAACAACACTCATTATCAGCCCAAACGATTAGAGTTAAGGAACAGGGCTATCCTCGTGAAAAACATTAATTGAACTTTCTCTTGTTAATGAATTGTAGCTGACTTTGGCCTGGCGAAACAAAAGCAGGAAAACAGCAAACTCACGTCGGTTGTGGGGACGATTCTCTACTCCTGGTAAGAAGATCAAAAATGTATAAACCTCGAGCTTGGTGTTTGCTATTTCAAGTTTTCATTTGTTTCCTTAATTTAAAATAGAAGATGTTCCAAAGAGATCCTGATTCTATCAGTTGTTCCTCCAGGACACAACTGGAAAAGTTTCCTGCATGTTTTAACAAACACTGCTTGTCGATTTTCCCCTTTTCTGGGCAATGGCGTGGGTGGGGAGAGTATACCTTCCTAGCATGATCAAACGGAGGCCATAGTTACCCCAGCGTGTGTGTTCCAAAGTGCTGATAGAGACACAGCGGGATGGTAATTACATTGATCCAGATAATTCAAATAGAGGTGTAGACAGATTTATCCAAATATTGTATCGCTTTGTGAAAGACTTAAAAAAAAAACAAAAACAAAAACAAAAACCCAGTTCTTAATTTGAAAGGCCCAGCCAGCCTCAGACTTGAAGATTTAGACGAGCAGGCTGTGGGAGAACAAAATTTCCTAACCTACTTATTTGGTTCTTTATGTCTATTGTATAAACCAGACTCTGATTTAAAGCCCAGGCTTTTAGGGTGACTCTCCATAGCCCACAAAACAAAGTCCAGATTTCCTTAGCTCCATGATCAGGGCCCTCTCTGGCTTCTACCTCTGCCTCCAGCCTCATCTCCCATTTCACAGACCGTGTGCTTTGGCCCTATTGGATCACCTTCTGTCTCATGGACATTCTCTGGGCTTTCTCACTATCAACATTTTTTCTTCAGGCTGATAATTCTGAATGGAATTCCTCTTTTCTTCGTTTGTCAGTTCTTTCTTCAAGACTCAGACCAAGTGTCATTTCTTCCATGAAGCCTTCCTTGGTTCCCCCAGCCAGAAGTAACCTCTCCTCCCCCTGTAAACTGAGGCCTTTGATTTGTGCCCTTCTTAGGGCTCTGAGCCCCTCCCACATTATGCCCCTTTTAGGGTGGCCCTCATGGGAATTCTAATTATCTCTGCCCACAGTTTGTTCTCTCTCATGCAGCAGTAGATTCTAAAGTATTTCACGGCTTTTAGTGTCATGGTGTTCACCTTCCAATACCTCACAGCATTTGGCAAATGATAGTTATTGACAGAGAATTATTTGTATTCAATGTGTTAGTCACCAGAAGATGAGTAGACATCTTCCTGATGGGGAAAGTAGGTCTACAAATGAGGACCTTTTTAAGTTGTTTCTCTTAATTTTCAGTCAGCTGAAGTCAGACTCTGTGGCTGATATTTGTCTAGCTTTGTGGGACTCATCTGGGGCCTATCTGAGAGGCATGGGCACAGCAGCTTTTTTACTCCTTTAGGGGAGCACAGTGGGGTCTCCACTAGCAATCTGGTGGCATTTATCTCCTCCTTGGCCTTTGAATGGATTTTCTGTTTCCCTGGCCTGGTTACAGACTGTTAAGTCCCTCTCTATCTCTTTCTCCTCCATAGCAGACGCACCCATTTTGTTGGAGGGCTTCCTTTGGTTCTTTTTTTTTTTGGTTTGCTTTTTGCTTTTTTAATTTTTTGTCTTTATTAATTTGTTTACTTTTAGTTTACTAGATTCAGTTCCACAAGCCCTTGAGTTTCAAATTTTTGCCACCTCCTTCTCCACACTCTCCTCGCCCCCCATGACGGCATACAATTCAGTATAGGATCTGCAAATACTTTCACATTAGAATTAGACATTAGTCAGGTTACAAAGGCGGATTGTACCAGATGGAATGAAAAATGGTAAAGAGGAAATAAAACCAAACAAGAAAAAGAAAAAGATCAAGTAGTTTGCTTCCATCAGGATTCAAACTCGGTTCTTTCTAGTTCTTTCTCTGGATGTAGATGTCTCTCTCCATCATGAGTCTTTCGGGATTGACTTATATCACTGCATTGCTGAGAAGAGTCCAGTCTGTCATAGTTGGTCATTACACATATGTTGTTTCTGTGATTGTATATAAATTTCTGCTGGTTCTACTCTTCTCACTCGGCATCAGTTTATATAAGCCTCTCCAGGTAAATATGAAGTCCGTCTGCTCCTTGTTTCTTATAGCAAAATAGTATTACATTACATGCATGTACCACAACTTGTTCAGCCATTCCCCAATGGATGGGCACCCCCTTAATTTACAATTCTCAGGCACCACAAAAAGGGCTGCTATAAATATTTTTGTACGTATGGGTCTTCCTCCCACTTCTATGATCTCTTTGGGATGTAACCCTAGAAGTGGTATTGCTGGGTCAAAGGGTATGAAATTATTTATAGCCCTTTGGGCATAATTCCAGATTGCTCTCCAGAATGGCTGGATAAGTTCACAACTCCACCAGCAATGCATTAGTGTTCCAATTTGCCCACATTCTCTCCAGCATTTGTCATTTTTCTGTTTTGTCATCTTAGCCAATCTGACTGGAGAAATGTGGTACCTCAGAGTTGTTTTGATTTGTATTTCTCTAATCAATAGTTATTTAAAGCATTTCTTCATATGCTTATAGATATCTTTAATTTCTTTCTCTGAAAACTGCCTGTTCATATCCTTTAACCATTTATCAATTGGGGAATGACTTGTATTCTTATAGATTTGACTCAATTCTCTATAAATTTTAGAAATGAGTCCTTTATCAGAGACATAGGTTGTAAAAATTCTTTCCCAATTTCCCACCTCCCTCTTGATCTTGGTTACATTGGCTCTGTTTGTACAGAAGCTTTTCAATTTAATGTAATCAAAATTATCCATTTTGCATTTTATAATGCTCTCTAATTCTTGTTTGGTCATAAAGTCTTTCCTTCTCCACAAATCTGACAGGTAAACTATTCCTTGCTTTCCGAGATTGCTTACAGTATCATCCTTTATGCCTAGATCATGCACCCATTTAGACTTGATTATGGTATATGGTGTGAGATAATGGTCTTTGCCCAGTTTCTGCCATACTATTTTTCCAGTTTTCCCAGCAGTTTTTGTCAAATAGTGCATTCTTATCCCCAAAAGTGGGGTCAACATTTGTTTTTTCATCCACTTTGTTTTCTCTGTGTGAATGCTTAGGCTGATCTCTTTCAAATGACTATGGATTTAATTGAGGAGGCTTTGGTATTTCAGGATTTAGTACCATTAATGGAGTTTGTTCTGTGAAAAGAAACATGTAGAAAACTTTATCTTCAGTAAAGAATACTTCTGTTTGGATCCTACACAGGGCATTTTCCATGATACTTGCTTTATCTCTTTTATGCTTCATTTATTTTTTTACTCAGAAGAATATTGAACAATACTGTCTCAGTGGTCACATCTGTTATAAAATTTTTTTATGTTGTAAAACATATCTGGTTGAATACTTGCTTGAGGACAGCTTTTAAGACAGCATTTGAATCTACTGAAGTAAATATTTTTGTGAACTCAGTAAACACCAGACATAGCAGTTACAGTCAATTGTGTGACTTTGAAGATGTAGTCTGCCTTAGAAAATAATTTAGAAGAACTCGCCTCTGCCATGCTCAGACTTCTACCTAATGTTTCTCCAGTACCTTCATAGACCATTTTCATACATTTTTAATAAAGATGGGAAAATAGGCATATGGATTGGTAATTGCTGGTCTCTTCCAAAAGCTATCCATTCTCTTTTCCATTCTTTTGGATTCCTCCTTTCTTTGAGATAACTTCAGAATTTATCTTTGAATGCCTTTACATCGTGTCACTTCTCTCCTGATTTTATTCGATATTTTATTTATTGTCCCGTCTAACCACTTTCCCAAGTACTTCTTCTTTACTCTTTCACAAAGTACATTGCATAGGAAAGTAAAATATTGTGATTTCACTATTACCGCTTGTGAGAAAAAAGTGTAGAAATGCTGGCCATCTCTTCATTTCATGTCTGTCTGTTATTCTTCAAGTTTCATCTATATCTGCATCTTTGGGGTATTCTGATTTAGCTGGATTTCATTCCAACCTCTCAATGATGATCTTACCATTTTGTGAAACAATGCTGATTATAATCTTCCTTCTTTCTCTTTCATATTTCACAAGTAAGTTTTTTCTCTAAAGTGCTGTCACTTTTAGCTGCCGTCAGTATCTTCTTGCCAAGGAGGTCGAGTTATTTGCTGACTCAGGTGCTTTCTGGTCTTTTTTCCCTTCTCATGGTGGCAGATGTTTTATTTCCCTTAAAGTTATATTTTTTTAAAAAGCACAATAATCAGATTCAATATTTTTGACTTTATTCATTTCCCATTTTTCAAAATCAGTAGCTTCTAGAATAGGTCAGTTAAGAGTTACTATAATCACATATAATGTCTTTATGCTTCCTTTTAATTTGGTATTGATTTTAACATTTGCTTAATCATTTGGTGGCAACCCACTATTTCTTCTAGACATGTTTCTTTTTGTGCAAGATATGCCTCAGTGCTCACTATGGCTTCTGACTCTTCTTGAAGAAAATATTCATGATAAACACTTTAGAGTCTTCTGAGGGCCTTTGGGCCATGTTCATCCCTTGATCTTGTTCTGTATTTTCTCCCTGATGTCCACCTTCCCATTGAAGTAACCCAGTATCCAAGTATATACTGCCTTAGTTTAGAGGATCTTCTCAGGTCTTCATGGAAGTTATTGACTTCTTAATTAGTATAGAATCATAGAATTGCAGAGCTGGACAGCACCTTCAACAGTCATCTAAAGCTCTCACAACACACAAATCCCGTCTACAACATCCTTCCAAGTGGTCACTCAGCTGCCCCTTACAAGTGTCTGGTGATGAAAAAGGTCACCACCTAGTTGCGTAAATCTTAAAGTTCTTAGAAATATGAGTTGTTCCTAGTAGTATTATTATCATTCTTCCACAAGGCAGCCAATTACACTTTAAAGCTTTCATTATATTTTTCCTTCTGTTGAGCCAAAATCGGCGCCTATGGGTCTCATTTCTTCTCCCAGCAAGTAAGACAAATCTAATATTTTTTCCATATGATTCTTCAACTCCTTGAAGACAGTTATTGAGTTCAGCTGCCCTTGCAGCTTCCAACCAAGTTTCCTCTCCCCCAGGTTAAACATGCTCAGTTATTCCAACCCATCTTCTGGCAGAGTTTCCATCTTTGGTCAGCATTGTAGGCTGTCCTGCACCATAAGACATGTGAGATTGGGGTAGGGCAGAGAGCTGATGGGCTGCCATCTTGTGGACTTTGAAGACCAGAGCCCTCTCCTGGTGCCTGTCACATTACTGGCTGATGTAGTTGGTAGTTTAAAAAATATCAAGATAATGTTCATATAATAAACTATTCTCTAGCCATGTCTTACCTTTCCTATAGTACTTCAGCTTAAAAAAAAAAAAACCTTAACGGCAGGACTTTTTGCCTTTTTCCCTATGGAATTTCATCTCTCTAACTTTGGTCAACCATGATAGCCTTTTTCTTGGAGGGGGGAAGGCAGGGCAATTGGGGTTAAGTGACTTGCCCAAAGTCACATGGCTAGTAAGTGTTAAGTGTCTGAGGCCAGATTTGAACTCGGGTCCTCCTGACTCCAGGGCCAGTGCTCTATTCACCGAGCCACCTAAACACCCCCATGATAACCTTTTGATATAGCATTTTGGGTGCTGGGTCTATCACTAACTACATTAGGTGTACTTCCCTCTGTCACTGTAAATTTGATGAATCTTACCTATGCCTTTATCCAAGTCTTGGTACCAAAGATGGTATACCATAGCAGTCCACTGGAGGGTTTGTTTCCTCCTAATTGATTTTTGGAACTTTGATGGACCCATGATTTGATCAGTTTGGGTGCTACCCCCAGCAACACAGGCTGAAAATTTTAGACCTTTCCCCCCCAGGTGCCAAGAACTGTGTTAAACTCTGAAGTCTAGCAGTTCTGAACCCACCTGATCATCCCATTGTCTAGGCCACATCTTGACATCCTCTTCAAAAACATATCCTGAGTAATTATGCCACCTGCTTACTGAAATTCAGATTTATTATTTCCAGGGTGTTTCCCAATCTCCTGTTCTAATAATCCCATTAACAAAGGAAATCACGTTAGTTTGACATGGTTCTCTCTTATCTAACACGTGCTATTCAAAGCAGTCACCTGTTTCTGAAGTTAGATGAATAATAGTTAACACTTATATAGCACTTTAAGGATTGCAAAGCCCTTTACAAATGTGAGATTGTTTGATCCTTGCAACAGCCTTGGGAGGTAGGTACTGTCATGATCTCCATCTTACAGACAAGGGAACTGAGTAGACAAAGCTTAAGGGACTTGCCCATTGTCTAGTTAGTAAGTGTTTCAGGTGATAATAATTAATTATATCACATTTTATGTGATATAATATATAATTATATGATAATATGACGTAATGCAATGGTTAACATTTATATAGGATTTCCTATGTGCCAGGCATTGTGCTAAATGCTTTACAAATCTTATCCCAGTTGGTCCTCACAGAAACCCCGTGAGGAAGGCGCTATATTATCCCCATTTTACAGATGAGGAGACTGAGGCAAACAGAAGTTAATTGACCTGCTCAGGGTCACATAGCTAGTAAATGTCTGAGGCCAGATTTGAACCTGGGGCTTCCTGACTCCAGGCCCAGCATTCTGTCCCCTGGACCACCTCATTGCCTGGCTCAGTGCTTATAAATCATACTCTTAATATTTTGTTCTATAATTTTATCGGAAGCCATTAACTTATGGAGTTGCTGTCCTCTGTGTCAGATGCCTGTTTATCAGCAATACTGTCTTCTTGGTAACTGTTTTGTTTGTACTTGTTGTGAGCCCTCAAAGATTCGATGAAATATCCCCTGTTGTCTTTGGCCGGGAGATGAAACTGCCTCTGCCAGCGCCTTCCGTCTTCTCTCTGGGAAGAACCTGCAAGCCACCCCTTCATTTAGTAGCAACTGCTGTGTCAATTGTGATTGTGTGTGTGTGTGTGTGTGTGTGTGTGTGTGTGTGTGTGTAGTTCAGTCCTTTCCATGATATCAGGGTCATTGGACAAAGATCAGGCATGAAGAACACCAGCTTTCCAGTGAGTGTTTTAGATTGTTTAAGAGTTTTATTATTCTTATCTTCCTCTGTTGGGCCCTTTCTGATGTTGCACCATCATTGCTGGAGTCACATGGGAAGGAAGCTGTTTTTCCTTTCTTTTTTTCCCCTTTCCTTTTTCTCTGTGTCTAAGAAAAGTGCACCAACTATTGTCCAACCCTCTTGTGGTGCTGATGATCTCTCTACTTAGTTACGCTGATCCTTGGAAGGAAAACCCGATGTGTTGCTGTGACCTGCTGGGGTTGTTTTAGGTTGGCAGGACGGGCTAACTGCCTTTGAGAGCACTGGGTCATCTCCGTGCCACAATCAAAGTGATCAAAATGGGACTTTTGTGGAGATGGTGGCTTTTGGGGGTCAATGCTGCTTACTCCGTTTGAGTGCACCATTGATTATAGCGCTGTTATTTAAGAGAAAGAAAGGGTGGTTGACATCATCAGGCTAATCAGAAGAAATATACATGCCTTAAACACATTGTGTGTGCATGCATGTGTGTGTGTGTGTGTGTGTGTGTGTGTGTGTGTGTGTGTGTGTGAGAGAGAGAGAGAGAGAGAGAGAGAGAGAGAGAGAGAGAGAGAGAGAGAACTACATGGAGTCTCGTTGTTGGTAAGACAACAAAGACTATCAAATTGGAATTATTAAAGACATCTGTTGACACAATGATGAATTAGGACTTTCTCAGAGGTATGCAAAGTGTAATGTTCTTAGAGGGCTGACTCTTCAGCTATGGCAGGACACTCTACAAGAGCCTGCTTTCCATTCCCTTTCATTTTTGAGGCAAATTTATAGTAAATTGTTGACCAAATTGACCATGCCTCTTAAAAAGAGCAAGTGTCCCAGCAGCAGACTTTGACATTTTGTAACATCATCAAGCTTTACCCACACATTCCTCTTCTCCCTTTTAGGTAAGTCTTTTCTTTTGTGCTATCCTGTACTGTGCTTCAGAAATAGGGAAAAGTTACAGACTTAAAAATTTAAGTAATGTATGCAACTGAGTAGGTTTCATTGTCAATCAAGGATAAAGAATAGATTATGTGAAATGTAGATTCATAGAACAGTGAGTACTTGCCATAATGCAGATTTATTCCCTAGGCTGCCAGTGATGTTTAGAATTACTCTGTGTGGCTGTATCAGCCTTCTGAGAGTGCGAATGTGGAGTGGGGGGGACGTCAACGTGTGATTAATAATGTGACTAAGATCTCCTTATCTTAATCAATAAAGGTAACTTACATTTTCCCTTAAATTTTAAGTTAATAGAACAGTGAAGTCTGAATTTACTTATAGAGATTGAATTGTTATTTTTTATGGGTAAGATGTTGTATTTTGGAAGCACTCATTGCATCTCTAAGCTCTGCTAATACTCTATTAGACAGGACTGTCCTTACTGCTTATAAAACAATAAAGCACTCGCTTGAAAAGTCTTTCTCATTGTCGCCTCTCACCAGCTCCCTTAGAGGATCCCTAGAAATTCTCTTTATTTTTTTTAGGTTAAGTGTAAGGGATGTAGCCCAAATTCTACCCCATAGAATTAGAGTAAGTTTTTAGAACTTAGTGTATTCCCTTGTACATAGTCAAGACTTCATAAATATTGGTTGAATGAATGAATAAATAATCTTGAATCTCGTCTCCCTTTTGTGATAGTTTCTATGTAGTATTTGTTGTTGTCAGCCAAGGAAGAGGAGAGGGCGGTGAGAGCTTTCTGTTTCATCATCTCTAACATTTCACTCTTTATGGGTTTATAGATTTAACTGGCTATCAACCCAGTTGCCATTCTCCTAGGAGAGATCCTTTCAGGGACTTTCTCTTAGCTTTTGAGAGTTGGCATTAGATGTAGAGCTCTCAAACTGACTGCAGGGTTGATGGGGCAGAGTTCAGATAGCTGCTGGTTTGATGTCACAGCTACAGCTATCTTACAGAGACCCCAACAGCACAGACTTGCTTGTACTGGAAGGCTGCCCCCTTCCACCCAGCACCCATCTGTTTTAATTCTGACACCCAGCTTGAATTTCCCTTTGCAGACAGCTGAGTCTCCTGGCCTCCCAACAGTGGAGGGGCTTGTCACTAACCACTAGCAGCTGCCCCACTAGTCTGCCTTCTGTTTTTCTGCTTAGCATCACTCCTGAACTCCTGCAGGGGCAGTGTGGCCCAGCTGTCTCTAGATATTTTTTCCCTGGATATTTTGCTAACTAAACTAACTGCTACCCCCTTTGCAAGCATCATGGACCACAGGGCTGACTGTGTCAGAATTAGAACAGATGTCTTTATAGAAAGTCCTTGTTGTGAATTTCTTCTGAAACAATTCTGAATGACACTCAACATGACTTCCCTTGGAACCACAGCAAGTCTCTGCTGGATTCCTGGTAGTCCTATAGACCCCCCTAATACGGACTGTCCTTGGATGAAGCCAGGAATTTTGGGAGCAGGCTGCTCTTTGGTCTTGAAGTCCCCTTTAGGGAGATACAGATCACATATTGTTATTTTATTTTTTCCTTAAAGCTTTGAGTTTGTTTTATTTTTACTTTCTACCCTCTTTAGTGCAAGAAAGTTCCCATTATCAACTATTTTAAGTAAATTATTCTTCTTTTGCTAAACAACTGTAGTCTATAGGCTAAATAAGTGGAGTAAATAAACTAAGATTTAAGGGGGGGGGTAGAGCCGCTTTTCATCCCTAAAATGACCCTCTTCTCGTTATGATATAAATGGATATTATTCTCCCTGTCTTGTTTATCCTTTATTAGGAAAAGCAAGGATCTGAATTTAGAGGATGGATTCATTATTTAGCAATGTGTCCAGAACTATTCATCACAACTGAGATTAGAACAGCAACCCCCAACTTGAGTTTTCAGAGTAGATTTCAGAGACTGGAGGAGTTTCACAAAAACAACAAATTTGGGGGTTGGAAAGGCATGAAGAGCTCTTCTAGTCCGAGACATGTCCCAGAATGGAATTCCCAGTGGGATACACCTGATAAATGACCCCCTGGCCTCTGATGACAGGGAGCCCAAGGCATCCCATCCACTGTTGATTGTCAGGAAGTTTTTCCTGGCATTATGCCTAAATTTATTTCTTTGTAACTCGTCCCCCTCCCTATTGCTCCTGATTCTATCCTCTGAGGTTAAACAAAAAATTCTGAACACTCTTCCACATAACTTGGTTTGCACTAACACATTGGACTGGGGCCTCTAGAAGAGCTTAACCCTTACAGGGCTAAAAGATGTATGGCAGCAGTTTTCTAAGATTGTAATTCAGGAATCCCAACTGATGTGCTTCCTATTAACAATCAGCTGGTAGACTCAAGTAGTTCTTAGCAAAATCATTTACTCAAATTATGTAGTAAAAACAGTAGTTACAAACCAGCCTCCCATGAGCCTGGAGTACAGTCTTCCACAGATGTATGCTATGTCCACAGAAATAGCAGGCACAAATGTAAAGCATTAGTATCGTTAGGTACACGTATTAAGAACTCATATAACCAAGGCTGTCCACAGATGGAGACTTGGAGGACCTCGATACCCCCCTTGCCCCCCCCCGCCCCAGAGTCTCACAGAATTCACCCCTGGACGTGGCATCGGGGATGGATGAGTTGCTTGTCTGGGGTTTCCCCTCCCACAGACCAATCATCTGTACTTCTGGGCTTGCTCCTTAAGAGGAGCCTATAGATGCTATCACTTCCAGTTTTAGGTTCAGTTGTAGGTCTCCCCTTCCAGAAAGAGCAGGGATCCTTAGCCTGAGACTGGCAGAAGCCCTTCTGGTTTTGCCTCTGAAGGATGTCAGCTCTGAAGCTTGTCACCCCCCAGGCAGTTTTTTCCTCTTCTTCCCACAACTCTTCCTCATTCGGAGATGGGTCCCTTGGCAAGGAACCTCACTCTAACCTAACTTGCCATCCAGTGTCTGGGCCATAACCAGGCAATAGCTGTTTGCCCAGTAATCACCAGACAGCTCAGGGCTTCAGATTTCTCTAGTTATTTTTAAGCTCTAACTTCTCCCCTTGGTCTGTGAAAGTGAGTGGTTGGGGAAAAGGTGCAGAGGCAATCTTTGGTGGGAGGAAGGGCATTTCTGCCAACCTTTTGTGCACTATCCAAAGTCTTACTTCCTTTACAAGGTGTAGGATGCCCATTTATGTCTGAAAGGGTCTCTCTCCTGCTCTTCTTCGCACAAATTCAGCCTGAGTGGGACATAGAATTATGGGCAGAAATCTGTGCAAAGGAATTATGAGAAGAAAAATCTGAGAAGACACTATCTGCTGAGTGCCCACGATAGCCTGGAGACATGATCTTCTTTCACACTGCCTCTGTAAGTTGCTCCTTCAGACCTGCCGATTTGTTAAAGTCTGAAAGGGTCAAACGCTTAACATAGAATGTTGAACACATGGTCTGCTGAAAGCTTGCTCACAATTCAGTCAGGCTTCTGTGTAGCATGTAGATCACAGTCAAAGATTTTATAAAGACAAAAATGTTGGCACATAGGTCAGTAATTACTAAGGTTCTCTTGAGTTGCTTTTTTGGGGTCATAATACCGTACATTATTCCCCATCCCATCCCACCCCCTACTTTTGGTGTCTTCTTCTCCCTGAGATAACCTGCAGAATAATCCCTTAATGTCTTCATGATGCACTCGCCCTCCATGTGGATTCCCTTGGTGAATGAATGCTGGGTCTGGTTCATCATCTCTGATTGACTATGCTTTCCTAAATGTCCTCTGACACTATGTCGGGGACTGAGGCATTCACGTCCAAATAGTGTGTTCAGCTACCAGAGATGATGGAGAAAGACCAGTTTGTGTCATGTTCTGTCCATTTGCTGTCCTGCCAATTTCTCATTAGAATGCTTTTGAGATGACCGTGTGACTCAATTGTCTCTGGTACTAATTAAGCTTCCTGGAGAAATTATTTACTTATTATTATTATGCTACTATTTTCACTTTTTTATGAGGTGATACTTGGGGGAGATGCTCAAAATAAATTGTAAGTTTCTATCAACTATAATCAAGTCAGGCTAATTTTTTTTCCTCCAAAATGCATTTTAATATCATTCACAATTCTGATGGATTTGTCTTGGGTTGTGAAGTGTTGATCCTTTGTCAAAGACTTCCTGTTTTATTCCTCATGTTACTAGGACATCTAACATTCCCTTTGACACTGATCTCAACCATTCCAGTAATTCCACCATTGCTCAAAAGCATTTTTTTAAAATTTGGAGTTGCGTTCAGAGGCCACAGCACATTCTTTTGGGGAAGGCACATTTTATTCTTTAAGGGGTCTGTTGATTTCTGGAAACAACCAAAAGTCCCATGAAGCCACATCTAGTGAATATACTGTATTTACAGAGATATTGTGGATGCTTTTGTTCCTAAATGAGGTGTGACCTTAAAGGGACAAGATGGACACTCTCAGTTGCCTTCTGTTCTCCCTTAGAAGATCATCCCAAACAAGGGATTCCAGGACTGTTGTAAGCTGGGGCATCATTGCTAAAATAAGGATAGAATGCTGCCTACCTCTCCCCAAGGGAATTATTTTGATTCTATTTAAAGAGAAGATCAGATTTTCTGTTTGAGAGACAAGGTAGCATGGTCATTCAGACTGTGGGGTCAGGTCCTGTATCTGACACATAATCATCTCCTAGCTTCCTATAATTTTGAATTTTTTTCTCTTTGGCAGTATTTTTTTCTTACAAACTTTAATTTACCTGCATGATTTGTGTACTTTAGCTTGTCAGTAAAATAGCTACTCTGTAGAAGAGAAAATTATGAGTGATTATAGCCCTTAATTATAGACTTAATTAAATTAAAATAAAATTTCATTCTTAAAGCTCTTTTGGCATGTATGTGTATATGCTTAGCCATCACAGCAGACTTTTATTGCTGCCTTATGTTTATAAAATGCTTTTACAGACATTATCACAGCGGCCCAGGGAGGGGGCTGGTTCCCATGTCGGCGTGCCTTTTTCACTGGTTTAAACACCCACAATCGTGTGTGTAGATTTACTTATACCAGATCTTGTGTCTTCTACCATCCCACGCTGGCTCACAGCAGGGTCCTTCTTGTAAGCTCCATGACTGTGAGACCATCAAAGGATATTTCTTAAACTTTGTATGACCATCTCAAGGGTTTTGCACTTTGGGCAACCAGGAAAGCAAATTCCTTGGGAGACTGAGGGTTGATATTCTATGGAAGTCATCATTTCCATATCAATGAATTTAGATATTAATAAGCTTTTTTTTATTAAACAAATGCTTTATTAACTTCTGTTTTACATCATTCATTTCCGCCAGATTTTGAGTTACAATCATTTTCCCCCCATTATTCCCCTACCCAGCCTCCCAGAATAGTAATCCCACAAGATATCGCTTCCTCCAATCTGCTCTCTCCCATACCTTCTCCCATACCCCCATCGACTTTTCCATTAGAGGAAGGTGAGTCTTTGCATCCCAATGCCTGCACATCTTATCTCCCTATTACAAGCAAAAGGGTATTAATAATAGTATTTATATATATTTGAAACATTTAATGTTATGACCTCGAATTTCAGATCCATTTCCTTCCTCCCTTGTTACCCATTCCCTCTTGGGAGATAAGTAATTCAGTATATGTTGTACATGTCTAGCTATGCAAAACATTATCATAGTAGATATATTGTACAAGGCTGCTTATAATTCCCTCCCATTCATCCCACCCCCCACCTGGTCCATTCCCTACATGATCCTGTCCCTCTTCTATAGTGGGTACTTCCAGCCTCCCCTCACCCCAAGGATGCCCTCCCATCCATCATCCCTCCTCTCGTCCCCCTTCCCCCTATCCTGCTGCAGGTTGAGATGTCCCATTTAGTATGTATGTCATTTTCTCCCTGAACCAAATTCAATGTGAATGTGGTTTTGCCTTTTTCGCCTTCCTTATTCTCCCCCTCTTTTGCAACCACTTCCCCTTGCTTCTTCTGCATGGGATAGTTTACACTACCCTGTCTCTCCCCATCTCCTCTTGCCACTTTCCTCTCTCACCTCATAATTTCATCCCTTGAGTATTCTCCCTTCCCAACAAATTCAACTTATGCCCTATATCCATATATAACTGTAACCATATACACACACATTCACATATGTATTCATATGACCACACCCCCTTCTTTCATTATTTTCATAGTGAGAAAGATATCATCAGTCCCAGTTATTGCTTTTCCATATAGGAATGTAAATAGTTCAACTTTGATAAGTTCCTTTTGATTTCTTTTCCTGATTACCTTCTCAGGCATCTCTTCCTTCTTGTGTCTGGGTGTCAAATTTTCTATTCAATTCTGGTTTTTTCCTCAAGAATGCTTGAAAGTCCTCTATTCCACTGAATGACTATATTTTCCCCTGAAACAAAATACTCAGTTTTGCTGGGTAGGTGACCCTTGGGTTCATTCCCAGTTCTTTTGCCCTTTGGAATATCATATTCCATGCCCTTCGATCCCTCAGTGTAGAAGCTGCCAGGTCCTGGGCTATTCTGATTGTGTTTCCACAATATTGAAATTGTTTCTTCCTGGCTGCTTGTATTATTTTCTCCTTGATCTGGGGATTCTGGAACCTGGCTATAATATTCCTGGGGGTTTTCTTTTTGGGATCTTTTTCAGGAGGTGATCAGTGGATTCTTTCAACCTCTATTTTGCCCTCTGGATCTAAAACATCAGGGCAGTTTTCCTTGAGAATTTCTTGAAGGGTGATTTCTAGGTTCTTTCTGTGATCATGGCTTTCAGGTAGTCCAATAATTTTTAAATTGTCTCTCCTGGATCTATTTTCCAGGTCAGTGGTTTTTCCCATGAGATATTTCACATTGCCTTCTAATCTTTAATTTGTTTGGATCTGCTTAACAGCATCTTGATTTCTCATAAAGTCATTAGCTTCCATTTGCTCCAGTCTAACTCTGAAGGAATGAATCTCCTCAGTGAACTTTTGAGATTCTTTTTCCATCTGTCAAATTCTACTTTTTAAGGCATTCTTCTCCTCATTGCCCTTTTGGGCCTCCTTTGCCATTTGAGTTAGTCTATTTTTTAAGGTGTTGTTTTCCTCAGTCAGGCTGTTGACCCTCATTTCACACTTTTCCTGCATCCTTCTCATTTCTCTTTCCAATTTTTCTTCCACTTCTCTTATTTGATTTTTAAAGTCCTTCTTAAGGTCCTCTATGGCCTGCAACCCGCTCATGTTTTCCCCTGGGGCTTTTGGAGCAGGACTTCTGACCTCACAGTCCTTTTCCTGCTCTATGCCCCCAAAATAGGAGTCTAGGGTTGCATTTTTCTGTTTCCTTTGCCTTGGCATGTTGCCACTTAATTACTTGACTTTGGGCTTGTTGCCACACTATGGCTTTAAGGCCAGATAGAGGAATTTTCGTCCCGAACGTGTGGGGGGCAACTTCCGTTTCTGACAAGCTGTAAACCCACCCACGACTTCCACCCTAGATCACAATCCAGATCCAGGGAGGTTAAAGCAAGAGCGATTACCCCCCAAGACTGATCGCTGGATCTCTCTACAAATTTGCAGGCTGGGAGCGGGAGCTGCCTCTGAAAACTACAAAATGGTGTTTGTCCTCAGCGGCTTCTAGCCCCCAGGGGAGGGAGCCGACGCATTCCCTAATACCAGTCCCAAAGTCCATAGGACACTAACCTCTTACTTTGTCCCAGGCAAGTATATGTTGATAATTCTGGAGTCGCCACAGCTCCTGGTGTTCTGGGGTTCCTCCAGCTGGCTGCTGGCCTTGCCGCCCTGGGGCTAAAACCTCGGCTCATGGGGACCTGGGCTCGGCTCGGCTCCTGCGCTCTGCGCGCTGCACGCTGCCAGGTCCCAGACCACTGCGCTGGTCCTTCCTGCAGGGCTGCTGGGCTGTCCTCAGCGGGAGTTTAGCTTCTTTGTGTCGTTCTGTGGGTGCTGGGGCTCCAGAAGTTGTTCAGAGTCCCCTTTTACATTGTTTGGGGAGAATGTGGGGGCAGAGTGGCTTGGATGAGCTGTTTCTACTCTGCCA
Organism: Gymnobelideus leadbeateri; assembly: GCA_011680675.1. Lineage (NCBI taxonomy): Eukaryota > Metazoa > Chordata > Mammalia > Diprotodontia > Petauridae > Gymnobelideus > Gymnobelideus leadbeateri. The sequence goes on along the minus strand of WOXC01010392.1, from coordinate 127,758 downwards.
TCTTGGCTCCGCCCCCATTAATAAGCTTTTTAAATCAAACAGTAATTTCCCTTTTGACTAAGTACTGTAATTTGCATATCTTATTTTCAAGATATTCAAAGTTTTATTTTTCTTTTGCAAAGTTTTGTTTTGAACAGGTGCTTTGGGGATTTAAAATAAAGAAGTTTTGCATTTGGCTGGAGGGGAATAGATTACCTCAGATTGAAACTAGTTATAGTTTGATGTGGTTGTGAATTTTTGTTAGTATTAGGGGTCAACTAGGAGCACCAGCTCTGGAGTCAGGAGTGTCTGAGTTCAAATCCTGCCTCAGACACTTGACACTTGCTAGCTGGGTGACCTTGGGCAAGTCACTTAAACCCCAATTGCCTCACCAAAAACCAAAAAGTTATTCGTATTAGTTTTGTATGTGCTGTTGTTGGGAGCCAGTATGGTATAGTAGAAGGAAGGATGGGATGGGAGTCATGGGACCTGGGTTCCGATTCTGCCTCTTACAGTTATGGTGTCATTATGTGACCTCAGACAAGTCACTGAGCTTTTCTGGGCCTCATTTTCCTCCAGTGTAAAGTGAAGGGGGTTAGCCTAGATGAGCTCCAAGCCCCCCTTCAGTTAGAACGTGAGAACAAAACCCATCAGTATTTGATTAAGTATTGGGTATGTGGCTGTGGACCTCCCTTGGTCGCCTCTGACCAGAAGCTGTGGGGACACAGCTTCATTCATATTAACAGCCGCCCTACAGATGTTCCCTGTCTCGTTTGTTCTTCATGGCCTGGCAACCCCGAGACAACAAAGGCCTGCTCCAGCTGCTGGTTTGGACAGGTGGACCTGTGCTTGGCTCACAGGTGCATCATGACCAGCCTGTAGCCCAGACACCCCTCTTCTCTCCCTCCCCCTTTTACTCTCAGTGCCTTTTCCTAAGTACTGTTTGTGATCTTCTTTCCAGTAAGCCTTCAGATAAATACTGCATAACAGGTAGGGTATATTATCTTTCAGGGTAATCTAGGTGGCCCAGTGGATAGAGTGTGGGACCTGTAGTCAGCAATACCTGAGTTCAAATCCAGCTTCAGATGCTTACTAGCTATGTGACCCTGGGCAAGTCACTTCACCCTGTTTGCCTCAGTTTCCTCATCTGTAAAATGAGCTGGAGAGAGAAATGGCAAACCCCTCCAGTATCTTTTCCAAGAAAACCCCAGATGGGGTCACGAGAGTCAGACATGACTGAACAGTGCCACTACCTTTCAGGGTACTTTCCATTTTCTCTGTACGTGTTAATTTCTTTCATTAACCTTTTGTTTTTCCCTTTGGATCTATTGGTATTTTTTTCCCTGAAGATGTTTATGTACCAGGCATTCTAGTGAGCACTTGATGTTTTCCTAATGGAAATAAATGAGAGGAGATATAAAAAAGATGTGATGTCAAACCTTGAGTCTGGGACAAGGGGAATATCCTTACATTCTCACAGTGGAACAAAATAATGAATAATTAAGGCTGTCTAAAAAAGAGTGTTGGGGAGATATCAGATAGCAGGTAAGGCTCCCAAGTCAGGGCTGACGTGATGGAAGTGATCTTTTGGAAAGATGATCTGGCATTGTGGGTGAGGAGGTAAGGCAAGATATTCCACCCAAGCTTGTGCTCCTCAATTGCTGTGCAGATTAAAAACTAAATAACTAGTTACAGTTGTGGACCTTGAAGAGCTTCTCATCTAGCTTGGAAAAAAAACACTTGGGCATACTAGGAGTTAAAAAGAAAACAAAATACAACGCCAAGTTAAATGACATCAAACCAGGAATGGTGGGAAAGACTACCCAGGGACCCCGGGATTGGTGTTAAGAGTTTAGAGTTTAGTAATGCCAGAATCACCTACTTTATTAACATGCGAGTGAGGCTGGTGGGCCGCAGAGATCAGGAGAGATCAGGAGGAGAGAGAAAACATAAAGTGATGGAAACAAAAGAAGGAAAGAGGGGAAAGGGCAAAGAAGATAGGGTTTAAACAATAGGGACCACAGAAAGAAACATTCCTGTGGAATGCTGAAGGAGGGGGAAAACAAAGATGCTGACTTTATACTCCACTCCTTTTATTTTTCCTATTTAAAGTTAAAAAGGGTTTGCCCCTCACACCTTCCTGGCCACCAATTACTCAATTTCAAATGATTTTCTAAAGCATTTTTTTTCATTGACCCTGAAACCCCATATTGTGATAAATTAATACTAAAAGAAATGGACATCCAGAGTGCCCCATCTTATTCCTATAAATAACAGTACAACCTCGACAAAGGAAAGGCTTCCTTTGAAATTCAAGGAAAAGATTTGTGCTGAAATGGTAAGAAAATAGGTACGGATAATGGTTTTTTGAAATATGAGCTACTACTTTAAGAGGAAAATGCAAAAATAATAAATGATTGAGTCATGATAATGTTGACAAAAAGTGAAAATGAAAACTTGATAATATCTAAACAAAATAACAACAACAACATATGATCTCATTTGATCCTCACAAAAAATCTGGCAGATGGGTGCAATTATTATTTCCAGTTCACATTTGGGGAAACTGAGGCAGGCAGTTATTACGTCCCTTTTCCAAGGTAGGATTTGAACTCAGGTCTTCTGAATTCCATGCCTAACACTCTATCTACTGTGGTGCCACCATGCTGGCATTTATATGGGGACTTAAGGTTTGCAAAATGCCTTCTGTCTACTCTCTTTTGAAATATAACAGCTGTTTTGGGTAACTAGGGGTGCAGTGAATAGAGCACTGGCCCTGGAATCAGGAGGACCTGAGTTCAAATCTTGCCTCAAACACTTATCACACACACACACAAACTAGTCGTGTGACCTTGAGCAAGTCACTTAATCCCAATTGCCCTACCTCTCCCCCCACCAAAAGCATATATATATAAAACAGTTGTGGAGGCATAAAGTTAAAAAGTATGTAGTAGACCTTACTAGTAGTATTTGCTTCAGTTTTGTAGAATCAGAATTTCTACAAATATTGTGTATCCCCACAAATTTGGCAGTTAACAATAATTAAGTGGTAGATGGGAGCTTTGACCCACAGACCACAGCATGCAATTAGAAGGAGCATCAGATGTGATTAGTGGTCCTTCCTGAAAGCCTTGGATTTGTCCTCACCCAAGTGTTATAGAGATGCCTGCATTATCCCCTTCTCTTCTGACCTCTTTTCCTAGTCCTTCATCTGACTTCATTTCCTACTCATCTGACACATTCATTCTGTCCATAAACATGGTGGCACTTAGAATCCCCTAGGACTCAGCCAGTGACGGGGTGTTTCCATTGAATTTTTAGACATAAATTAGAAAACCTATAGATATTAGTCTAATTATATTAAGATACCCCAAACCACCGTATGTAATAGGTGTTGGTTTGATGTCTAGAAGTGAAATGGCCTGCTTTGGGAGGTATTGGGTTCTCTCTCACTGGAGGGCTTCACATGGAGACTGGTGGACTGTTGGCAATGCTCTGTGTCTTAGGGGTCCAGTTCAGAGCTTCTGTGATTCTGTAAGGTAGACATCAATCACATCCTGATTAAAGAAGTCTAGTCATGAGAGTCTGGATTTTCTTGTCTAAGGAGGACTAGATAACCATTTAGATGTTGCCAGACTACTTTTTAACAGTACATCATTATGGAACAACAGGTGTTATTTGATACGTGATTTTGTATTTTAAAAAAGGCATTTATATAATTATGTATGACATAATTGAAATGTTATTATCTTTCTTTGTGAAATTGCTATAATTAAGTTTAAGCCTGTGCTCTCTGCTTAGAACAATATGCCAACATATGTGCTATTTAATTTTTTAAAAAATACTGCCACAAATAACCAAATGGCAGTAGATTTTCAAATTAAATAGGGTGCCTTTTACCTCGAGGCTTCAGGCCTGCTATCAGCAGTGACTAAAGTCATTCACCAGCATATAACTTGGTGATGGGTTTGTCCACGGCTCAATACCTTTACTGAATTTCCTAGACTGATCATTTCATTTGCTAATTACTGATCTTGTTAAATGATAATATGAATAGAGTTCAGAAGATGCTGAGATTAAAGAGACCTCTCCTTCATCTTTAAAATGGTAATGATGCTAGGAAGGATGCTGGGTCAGGTCTGTGTCAAGATATCTTTAAGTTCTAAAAGCTAAGCTTCTGAGTGGGCAGGTAGGTGGTGCCATAGTGCATTAGAGCCCAGGACCTGGAGTCAGGAAGATTCATTTGTGTGAGTTCAAATCTGGCCTCTGATATTTCCTAGCCATGTGGCCCAGGGCAAGTCACCTAAAACTGTTTGCCTCAGTTTCCTCATCTGCCAATTGGGAAGAGGAAATGTTCTAATGAGGGGCTGGGGGACGTGACTTTGATCCTGTCAATCTAGACAAAGGATCTGCCTCTCACCTAAGCCTGAGAACACCCCCTTTGGTTGGGGTCTGAATAAGACTGAGGAGAAAGTTAATCCAGTTTCATTAATGGCAATGTCCTTCCATATGCTGGCTGAATAACCTGCCAAGAAGTGGTTTGGTGAATGAGGAAAGGGGAAGGGAAAAAATCCTGGGTCTCCCCCATACTAAATGGCTATTAATATAAGAAATGATTAGGAGAGAGAAGGAATCCCAGATGATTTTAAGGTTTCAAACTTGGATAGAGGCTTATAATATTGATGAGAATTGAAATCAGTTTAGGGAAAATGTTAAAAAAAACTTCATTAATAAAAATAGTTTTTGCTTTTTAAAAAGTATTATTTTGTATTCTTTTGCCTATTAAATTCTGATTTTTTTCTTCTGAGTTTAAAAGTCCCAGCATGCTAATAATATCAGACACTTTTGATTAAGTAATGTTCTTTTTTAAAATATCCAACTAACGTCTGCTGGTTAGTACTGAGGGAAGTTATAATTTGCTTTTCTTTGCTCTGAGTTGTAATTGATTCTTAGGGGTGAGTGGTGTTAGTGAACACGCACCATCTCTCATGGCCCATGCCCCATTGTCCCAGGATGTCACCAGTGCTGTAAAGAAGGCTTTCATCATGATGCCTATGATGTCTGCTGGCAGACTAGCCAAGCAGTCAGCTGGGTGGTCACCTTCAGGCCTCATCACTGAGGCACCCCTCACCATTCAGACATAAGCCACGCTTGGTGAGAATGCCTTCAAAGGGGCATTACTCAGTCTTATGCTGAGATTCAACCCAAGCAGTGTTTAAAAGTGTCCCCTCTGTACCAGCATGATGCTGGGTACTGGAGACATAAAGACAAAAGTGCAGTGCTCCCTTCCCAGTGGAGCTTGCACTCAGCAGAGGGAGGGGAGGCATTACTCAGTGTCTGTACCCAGGTAAGTAGAAAGTAATAACACAGTAATATAAGGGGAGTGGTCCTTATAGGCCCTGTGTAAGAGGAGTAAAATAAGCTCTTATTGGAAGAAAGCCAGGGATTCTCAGTGGCTCCTTCCCATGAGGAGGGAGTAAATTTTAGATGTGGAGGACTGCCCGTGCAGAGGTCCAAGATGCAAGGCCATGTAGATAGGGAGGGACATGGCTAGCAGACCTGTTTGACCAGAGAAGAGTGTGTGTGGAGGGGACTGCCATAACCTGAGGCAGGGAATGTCAATGGGAGTCAGACCGTGCAGGGCCCTAAATGCCAGGCTGGAAAGTTGATCCTGGAGGTGACCAGGAGCCACTGAGTGGAGTGTGTTTGTGGGCATGTGGGACACGGTCAGAGCTGACTTTCAGCAGCTGTGTGGAGGATGCATTTTAGTGGAGAGAGGCCACTTAGAAAGAGATTGTAGCACTCCAGGTGAGAGCGGATGAGGGCCTGTGGGGGAGCCTTCTGCCCTGCTGTAATCTTGGTGGCTGTGTGGGTTGATGAGAGCACTTGGCCATCAAGCTTTGTGGCATGGTTCTTCTGTCCCAAGTGAGGGATGACACAGGGACAGGCAGCTTGAGTGATCCCACAGGACCCACAAGCTATGAAAAGAGCAAGAAGAAGGCCTCTTGGGAGTACTTAGAGAAAGACCTAGGTGAGTGAGGGTTTGCATCATGGTTCCACCAAACTGTAGAAGTGTGTGTGTGTGTGTGTGTGTGTGTGTGTGTGTGTGTGTGTGATCATGAGAAAGAATGATTTAAATTTAGGATTTGGACCGTCTGGTTCTAGCTGTGTTTGACGTCTCAACATTTGTTTTGTTGTGGTTCAGTTGTTTCAGTTGTGTCCAACCCTTCCTGACCCCATTTGGGGTTTTCTTGTCAGAGATACTGCAGTAACTTGCCATTTCCATCTCCAGCTCATTAGAGAAAGATGAGGAAATTGAGGCACATAGGGTTAAGTGACTTGGCCAGGGTCATCCAGCTAGTGAGTGTCTGAGGCTGAATTTGAACTCAGGAAGAGGAATCTTCCTGACTCCAGGTCCAGCACTCTACAACTTCCTGTTGACATCTGAGTTCTGTTCATTGACAGCCTCTGAGGTCCCCGTGGGTAATTTGCACAAGGGGGCCAGGCAGCCGTGCTGGGGTTTGAATCTCTAATTCCAAATTCTGCTTTCTTTCCTGTGCTCCATTCTGTCTCTCTATCTTTAGCATTTATTGCCTATATCTTCTGGCTAGACAAGAGGACAGTCTTATTGAGCTGAAAGACCAGTGAATGAAGGGCTAAGAGATTTCAGGCTGGCTCTCTCGAGATAGAACTCTTTTTTATTAATCTGCCTCCTCCTCATCCCCCTCTGATAGCCATGTACCTGAAGCCTAATGGATGCTCATAAAGACTTGATGGTTTTTCTGCACCACAATTTCCTCACCTATAAAACGAGGGAATTGGACTCAGTGATGCCTCTGAGGACCCTACACTCCTATGAGACAGCGAGCTTATTTTTTTATGGAGTCAATGGTAGCAATAACGTTTTGGCTAAATACATGGTAATCACCCTGATGTTATTTGTACTTAGGTTTCCAGCTTGTGCTCACAGACAGGATCTAGGAACATTTTGGCTTTTGGAGTCCAGGATGCAGATGAACTAAATATTAAGTATTTTTCAGCTCTGAGCAGTAAAAATGGTTTATTGAAATTGTGCAAAAGTGAGATTTTTTTCAGACAAGTTTTTTTTAATAGTCAAAGTTTAAAAACTCTGTGCTTACACTACATACATAGGTGTGTCTAGGAGAAAACGACTAGTTTCTGGTGTGAAGTATATTCTGGTTAAGGGAAAAAAGCCTGTTTGCTCCCATAATTCTCTCTTTAGAACATTGTCCATGTCTGCTTTGGTTAAAGTCCAAAGCCTCATTGAAGGCCATCCCTGCAAAGCCAACGCTGGGAAAGCGCTGCCTGGGGGCTCAATGACAAACCATGGGTCTCTCATCCAAGGGCCTGTCCAGCTAATCGTGGGTGGCTTCCTCACCCTCTTGGCTTCAGCCCTCTCACTCTTCAGGAAGCAGTCTACAGAGTGACTGCAGCTTGTAGGGGAAGGACCCATACTGTTAGAAATCATACATCTTTGAAGGATTCACATGAACATACTTTACACAAGGAAAACATTTCCTGAAATCCTGTCACTCCCTATTGTTTTTTTTTTTTTTTTAACAAAAAAACCAATCAGCAAGAGCACACTTAGTCTGTATTAGAGCATAGTAAAGGTAAATATAAACTAAGTGGTGAGGGAAGTAACGTTATGTTGTTGTTCAGTCATCAGTCTTGTTTGACTCTTCATGACCCCATTGGGGGTTTTCTTGGCAAAACGTGGTTTGCCATTTCCTTCTTCAGCTCATTTTACAAATGAGGAAATTGAGGCAAAAGGGGTTAAGTGACTTGCCCAGGGTCACACAACTAGTAAGTGTGTGAGGCCAGATTAGAGCTCAGGAAGAGTGTGAGGCCTCTAGGCTTGGCACCCTGTCCCTCATGCAATCTAGCTGTCTCTAGCCAAAGCTGTCTTTCCTCTCCCTCTCTACTCCCTCTTAGTTGTCCCCCACGTCTTATCTCTGTCTTCATTCTACCTAATCAGTAGAGAACTCGGGGTGTTAGGAGCCTTGAATGTACTTCTGCCCCTGGGGGGAAAAGAGAGCATTGAGCTCTAGGGTAAAGCTCATGCTCAATCTCTTTACCGTGGATTCAAAGTTAACATCCCAACCTGAATCTTAAGGAAATCCCAGGTGAAAATGAGATGTGCCAATCACTTTCGGGTTATTGTTGGTTCCCTCTGTTTCTCACTCCTCACCAGTAAAGGCTCCACAGTCTGTCATCCTCTTGTAGGAAAGAAGAGTGCTCTCTGGTTGCAGGTCAGATTACTCAAAGTTTTTATTAGACAACTAGCCATTTGGGTAACAGTCCCTTTAAAAGACTGTCCCAAAGGACCCCAGCACTGTAGATTTTTGTTACTCCACCAATAGAAATAGAAAACGGGAACATTGCAAGTGGAATTGCCCTCCCCTACATCTCAATGTGTAGGGTCAGAACTTCTTGGACCCAGAAATGGGAACATCTTGCAGTTGTTGGCACAAAGAGAACCAGAAATAGAAGTCTACATGCTTGGTCACTTGGACCTAGGCTCGTTCTACAACTCTGTTTGGCACCATTTTACAAGGACTGAAAGAAGGAATAGAGAAGTTGTAGAAGATCCACTTTCCCTTTAACATTGACCCCCTTTTTGAGATATAGCAAAAGGGCTGAGACTGAATAAACACTGCATCTCAGAGCTGAAAGAGACCTTCCAACCCTCTGTTTGATGCATGACTCCTCTACATTCTGACAAATAGTTGGCCAGGCTTTGAGGGAATGCTTCCTGTGTCTGGATCCGTTAGCCTCCCAATGTGTCCGCCATGTTTATGGACAGCTCTGCTGGCAGATCCTGCCCTGGGCTTTGTGACCTGATATGCACAAGTTATTAGGCCATTGCCTAGTACAGCTCAGAGATCCCCAGCTTTGGAGCCAAGGGACCCAAGTTCAGTCCCTGCCTATGCTGCTTCCATTATTTGTGGCCTTGGGCAAATGGTCTCATTGCTGTGGGCCATCACCGGCTTATCTGCACAGTGGAGTCAGACAACATGGCCTCTAAGGCTCTTTCCTGCTCTCACTCTGTAGAGGTGCCTAGATGGTACAATGGATAGAGGACTGTGTCTGGACTCAGGAAGACCAGAGTTCAAATCTGCCCAGAGATACTTCCCAGCTGTGTGACCCCAGGCAAGTCACTCAGCCTCTGTTTCAATTTTCTCAATTATAAAAAAAATGGGGATAATAATAGCACCCACCTCCCAGGATTGTTGTAAGGATCAAATGAGATAGATTCGTAAAGCACTTAGCACAGGGCCCGGCAGGTGGAAATCACTTAATAAATGCTCGTCCATGATCATCTAGGCCTTTTCATCCTAAATGCTTGTTTGTGCCTTTCCCCAAGTCTTCCTCAGAAGATATGCTTCAGGCCTTCCTCTTCTCTTTAGCATTTTGTGGTTACCAGCACAATGCCAGCATGTCTCACTCTCAGTATGTGATTGGTGTAGCTCCTCTTTGGGTCCCATAGGCCCTTGGTGGTGTCTCTTATACATATGACCCTCCCTAACATGCTTCAGCCTGCCTCCTCCCTCCACCCCCTGCACGTCTCTGTTGCCCTTCGGGTCACTCTGTGATGCCGAGGCTTTAGAGGTCATAGCATTCCATAATTTGCATCTATATAGTGTCACCGGGAGCCTGGCCATGCTTGCTGTTGCCCTGAATCCTGCCAACCTAAACCTTCTGCTAATTTAGTACTAATTCTTCCCTCTGGAGGCATGTAGGAAAATTGAATTTCCTTTGCAGATGGCATCTCTTCAAATAATTAAAGACGGTTATCAAGTGCCTCCTCTGTTTTCTCTTCTTCCAGCAAAACCTGACAGCTCCTTCCACCGTTTCTCATGAGCTGTGGTTCTGTCCCACCTCCCCCTCCTAGGCAGTCCTCTCATAGCTGTCACGATGACTTGTGAATGTTTATTTAAAGTGTGGTACCTGGAATTAAGCACAGGACTGTAGATGTTATCCGGAAAAAGAATGTCGTGAAAATGTTGTCAATGCCTTGCTTCTGTTGATTATCTGCAATTTGTCATCTGTGTGCATGTATGTATATGCATGTGTGTGTATATGTTTATATATACATGTATATCATATTTGTTTGCAGGCTGTCCCCCCCCCCATTAGACTCTAACCTTCTGAAAACACAGACTTTTCTTCCTTTCTTTGTGTTGCTGTTGTGTAGCACAATGCCAACCGTGTGGTGGGCACTTAATAAATGCATGTTGCTTAACTAAGCCTGTAGATGGCACCTTCATCGAATTCTGGGCTTGGAATCAGGAAGACCTGAGTTCAAGCCCTGCCTCACATATGCACTAATCATTGCCCCAGGGAAAGTGGCTTAGCCTCTCTGTGTCTATGCCTCAGCCCCTCACCTGTGAAATGGGGATGATAACGGCAGGATTGACGTCAAGATCAGATGTGATCACATATATCAACCCCTTGTAGATCCTGCAGTTATACATAAATGCTAATGATTGTTGTTATTGATAGAATGCATTATAGGACACGGTCATCGTGCAGCTCGTGATGGCGTTAACTTTGTTGACTCATATTGGCTCTGTAGTCAGCTAGCACCCCCGAGTCTTCTCACATTGACTATTTGACTTGTGTGGTTGGTTTTTAACCTGAATGCAAAACTTTCAAGTGATCCCTCTTAAAAGTCCCATCTTAGACTTGTTCTGATCTGTCTTGTGGAGATCTTTGGGGATTCCAATTTTTCAGCCCACAGATTAAGCCATGCTTCCCATCTTGGTGCCCTCCACACGTTGGCTATGTGTTTCACATATCATTTTATTCAAACAATACATTGAGACACTGAGTGCACAAGCAGGGGTATGACCATCCAGGTGGATCTGAATCCAGTCTATTGTTTGGGTCATTGTCAGTCAAGTTCCAGATGATCCCACCTGTGCTCTGCTCTGCCAGTCCCAAAGCCTGGCCATTGAAGTCCCCAATGTCCAACAGCCAGGTTGTTCTTCACGTTTGATGGGCCCACGTTGGCGTGGAGTACTCACCACTTCCTTTCTTAGTGTTGACGATCCATCACTCTGATGATTCATCGCTTACTTTCTTCTTAGAGGCCCCATCACTTTCTCTGGTGGGATGAGAGGATGGCATTTACTAGTCTTCAGGCAGCAGCATTTATTACAAGCACGTAGAATGTGCCAGGCATAGTGCTAAGTGATTACAGATATTGTCTCATTTGGTCCTCACATCCATCCTAGGAAGTGGCAGCCTTGTCATTGCCATTTACAAATGGAGAAAGAGAGGTTAAGTGACTTGCCAAGGACCTTGCCAATAGTAATTGTCTTTGGCTTGATTTGAACTCAGGTTCTCCAGCCCCAGCACTTTATCCACTACACTGAAGGTTACATACAGGGGTGTTTCGTGAAGACTCCAGGAAGGGAGAAGAGGCTTTCCTTCTAGCTGGGTGCTATGAATCACCCATTTGTCACATAAGATCTTTACATTTGAAGTAACCTTTCTCCCAGAATCTATATGTCCAATGGGAGATTACGTCCCATCTTTTTAAGGATGCTTTGTGTCAGTTGTTCTTGGTATATACCACATAGGTAAATACCCATTTCTAAAAGCTAAGTCTGGTTGGCCAGTTGATGATCAACTGGGAGCACATCAGTGGGGGCTCATGAGTATTAGAAATCAATTCTAAACCCCCCAGGAGAGAAGTCAGCCTCTGGGGCACCTTCCTGGTTAAGCATGTGGCCCCTTTCTCAGTTCTCTCTTTACCATCCTCTTCCCTCATTTTAGGGTAAAAACATGGGGGGAAGGTAGAGAATGTAGTAGTCGAGTAAAAATGATTGTTTTTTGTATTGTATATTTTAAAGTGTTTTTTTATTTGCCAATCCTCACAGCAAACTTGGACATAGTTCTGTTTCTATTGAAACTGAAACACAAAGAGGTTATCTACTTTTCCATAATCACAGAGTCGAAGGTGTCTTTCCATTCAGTCATACCAGGATCAGCTGCCTAATTGATTCCTTTTCCCTGTATGGAGTTGACATCACATCGATACAATGACTTGTTAAATGAAACACAATATATTTAGACTTGAATAAGGTGTTTTTTTTTCTCTTTTGAAAGTCTGTAATTATAGAGCTGAAAGGGATAAGATAAAGAGATTATTTTTATAAATTACCAGAGATTACTGTGGAGATTATTTTCAGTTTGCAGAATTAGGTATATAGAATTCTTAGAGAAAGGTGTTTCTAAAGAAAGATATCGATTCATGCTTTGCATTTTAACGATTTGAAGAAATGAATGAAAGTTAGGGCAAACTGTTTAACTCATTATCTGCAGGAAAAAATAACTTTCATAAACTCATTTTCCATCATTAATATCCAGAATGAAACATCTTGCTCTTTAATGAACTTGTCCAGGGCCAATGGGACTGATGTCCATCCCTTTGGTCTGACTTATATATTGTTGATATTTGTATCCCCACTGTTCCAATAGATTGCCTGTGGCCCAGAGCCTTCCAGCTGTTGACTGTCTGTAGTCCCACATGGTAGAAAGACCTCAGGTCTCTCACTTGGAGCCAGGAAAGGCTATAAATTACTTCCCACCCTTCACAGCCAGACCCTCATCTGCAGATTTATGTCCTTTCCTGCCTGGAAGCCCCAGGGCTCTTGCTATATAGTACAACATGGAGGGATACACCATGCTAGTGATTCTGATGGACACCAGCTCAGTTTCACAGGGAAGTTAGATAGACTGTTATCTCTGTAGGTTAGACATGGATGCAGGAGGAATAGATCTTGTCTTCCATATTTCCAAGATAACAGTCAACAATCAATTTAGTGTTTATTAAGTACTTAATATATTCCAGGCACTGTGCTGATTTGGAGAAGGAACATGGGACAGTGATGGCAGAGAGATAAAGGGGTTGGAAAGGGGGTCTGTGTGTTTGTGTGTGTGTGTGTGTGTGTGTGTGTGTGTGTGTGTGTGTGTGTGTGTGTGTGTGTACTCACCTGCCCTCATACTTGTCCCATTCCCTGGGGAACAAGCATACCACCTCTTGGATTTTCCATACTTTGGCCTTCACCTATCAAAACTTATCAGACTTGTTTCCCATTACTGAGTGGTTTTCAGAATGATGACTGGCTAATCATACAAGCTGATTCCCCATTGATGTATGAATGGAAAAGGATCACCCAGGAGCCCTCACCCTGCTGCCCCCCGGCCCTGCTACCAGGCCTCTCTTTCTCTAGAGGTGGACAAATGGGAGTAGCTTCCCTTGATATACAGTTCCTATACAGTCTATGTATATATGTAGGCAAGATTGAGAACACATATTCACCTGGTGTAGGATGTATGTGTGGGCCCCAAAGCAAGGTAAGCAATGAAGTGAGATCCGCATATATTAATGATGATGATGATGATGATTAAAATGAAGATACTAACTAGCATTTATATAGCACTTTAAGGTTCGCAAAGAAGCTTACAAATATCTCTTTTGATCCTCACAACAACCCTGGTGCTATTATTAACCCTGTTTTGCAGGTGAGGAAACAGAGGCAGACACAGGTTAAGTGAATAGCCCAGGGTCACACAGCTGGGTCATGTCTAAAACTGGACTTGAACTCAGGTCTTGTTGATTCTAGGCCCAGCCCTCCATTCATTGGCCACATAGCTTACCCCTACTCACCATAAAGAAGGAAGAAAAGTCTGTTCTCGAACTGCTGCTCACCCTCCTGAACTCTCCTGACCTCTGCTCATGAGTATGGGCCAGTTTGATCAGGGGTACAAGAACGCCAGGCTCACTCTCTAACCTTCCCAATATGGCGCCCAGTTCAGTTCCTCTGATTCACATCTAGCTTTTCCTCCAGTCTTGATAAAACAGGAATATCTCAGGGAGATCTCTGGAACATCTTTTAGGTGCCACCTACATACTCCTAGGCCTCTCTAATTCTTGGTGTCCAGTTTTCTTGATTGTACCAACATGCCTTCCCTCACCCCATAATTACATACACATACTTCTTTTCTCCTATTTATATAGTGTATTGTGTGACTGAATAAAATCAGTTGTGACAGTCAGATAATTCAACAACCAAAAGCTTTTTGTGGATCCAGAGTGATGTAACTGTTTCCAAGGTGAAACAACATATTTCTTTCTTCTTTAGCTGCATATAAGATTATAGATTTAGGACCTGTTCTCACAGCATTTTTATGAGAAATTGTAGTTGTGATTCACCCTAAGACATCTCCAGTTAGAAGGAATCTGTTTTTAAAAGTGACTGATAGATGTGCTTGCTGTCTCCCTTAGAATAAGGATGCTTTATTTTAAAAGAAGAACAAATCACCGGAGAGTAGTTTTACATAAAGAGCCAAAGCCATTTGTCATTAAAAAGTTTTTTGAATGACAATTCAAGGATTTGAAAAATTTGATTTTGAATAAGAACACAGTCTTATTCTGAACCCAAAGGTGACACTATCTGCCAACATTTTAGTTACGGTGAAAAATTTTAAAGTATGGTGGATATCTTTCACTGAGGTAGTTTTAAACTGTTTATCATGGTCTCAGAGTCATAGACTCTTAGAGTTGGAAAAGACCTAGAATGAGGAAACTAAGTTCCTGAAAGTGTTAGGGATCCATCCCAGGCCATGTACTGGGGACGGTATGGGGCAGAATGTGATTAAATGATGAAATAATTAAATGTGATGTCACTGAATAATACAGGCTGTAGGGGCAGGAATTCAATAGATAGAGATTAATGGTCTGGGGTAGTCTAGACATGCTTTGTGGATCTGGGATTTGATTTGGGCCCTAAGATATGGACAAAATTTGGTTCCAAAGGAGAAGAATAGTCCACTGACAAAAAATAGCATGATCAAAGGCTAGGAAAAGAGGGGTGAAGTGCTCTGTGCAGGATTCAAGCTGAAGACTGGCCTTTGCAGAGTAGGTTGACACATCTGTCCACACTGAGTCCCCTGGACAGATATGGGCATCCGTTCCTGTCATGCCCCAAATACCCTCTACTGCAGTGAGAGGTACAGCTTCTCTCTCTTTCTTCCTTCCTTTTTCCCTTCCTTCCTATTCTCAAGCAATAAGTAGTCCAGATAGAAAAGCATACAAAGGAGCCATTCCCCTAAGAGGAGAAAAAAGGTGCAGCTGTCTGAAGATTCACAAGGTCACCGAGGGATGGTGGAAAACTCTTAAAATTTTCAAAGCCACATAAAGAGTGAAGAAGCAAAGGAAGGTGGTGAAGGATGCACTCAGAAGCATCTCAGGCCCTCATGTGAGAAGAGTCAGGGCCATGAAAGCTTATTCTGGGTAAGAAGAGTCAAGGACAAGAGGGTTTTTTGGGGCAGATGGTGATGGAGAGGAGGTAAAGCATCCCTTCATTTTCCTATTTTTTCTGTCAAAGGGACCAAGATTTGAACAGGTAAGGAAAGAAAAAACTTGATCAATTACTGAAACCCAAGATGAAGGGAATGATAAGAGAGAAGTCTGCTGCCCTTGATGAGTTCTGGCCACCAGGCCCAGATGAACCCCAGCCTTGGGTACTGAAAGAATGCACAGATGTGATGGTTTGTTCCTTTCACTGATCTCTGAAAGGGTGTGTGGGATAGTAGGGTTACAGCAGCATCAGAGATGGGTGAAATGGACTGATCAAAATGGGAATGAGAACGGAATCTACAGACTACAGGCCCATGAGACTGGCTTTGATTCCTAGCAAAAACCTGATCGTGTTATTGTGGAAGGGGTTGTTAATGAAAACAGTTTTTAACCTTGTTTCCTATTCAGTGTGGCCAGATTATAATTACATTACCCAAAGAGAGAGGTTAATACTGTCTTCTCACCAAGGCCTTCAGAGTCTCAACTCCAGGCTTAGAACAAAAGGAGCAGTGTGGCTGCAGCAGGGCTTCATCCAGACCAGCTCCCACCAGACCAAGCTCACTGCTTTTTCTTAATATCTTTGTGGACCCAGCACAACAAAGGATTGCTATAGATACAGTTTGCCTGTATTTTAGCAGAGCATTTGGCTCTTGTGGGAAGGCAGAGAGATGTGGGCTAGGCTAATTAGGCAGATTCAGGACCAGGTGGAAGGCTGTACCCAGTGAGCTTTCACCAGTGAATCAGAGGATTCACTTTGTTCTGCTTGGCCTGGAGGAGGTCGTAGAGAGGCAGCTACACATATACATAGAGAGATGTGTATGTATTCACATTCATGTAAATATGTGTTCTAGATGTGAAGAGAACTTCCCAATTACGGCAATCTGGAAGAGTCATGGGCTGCTTCAGGATAGGGAGGCGTGGAGTAGGGAGGTGAGTCCCCTTCCCAGGAGGTATTCTGGCAAAGGCTGGCCATCCATGTGTCAGACGTAGTGTCGATGGGATCTTTGTTCGGGTCTGAGTGAACCCTGTGACTTTAGAGGGCCCTTCCAGCTTTGCAGTTCTATGGCCATTTGTACTTTCTTTGATAACAGTGTCTTTACAAAAGCAATGATTTTTCTCCCATTCAATTTTGACCTAAAGAAGGTAGAAATTGGTAAATTTGGTTAGATGGCTATACAGGTCTCCTTGCTTGTGATCCAGGAATGTGTCTGGGCATCTTTTCTGCCATTATCAGCACCCAGTCTGGTTTATTGGGCCCTCATTCACAGCTCCTACAAAGCTGATGTAGATGGATGTGCCCATCCTTTTCATAATTCTATAGAATAGTAGATTGTGAGTCTTAACAGGGACCTGAGGAACCCTGTCCTCTATACCTTACCTTGAAGACAAATCCTACCTGTGACCTCCCTGACAAATAGTCACTCAACCTCTGTTCGAAGTCCTCTGGTGACAGGGAACTCACTACCTTATGCTTTATATATAGAGAGAGTGATGGGGAGCTCTCTCTTCCAGTCTGTATAGAACATACTTCCTAAGCACTTTCACATATATTTTCTCAAGAACAGATTCAAAATAAATTACATTGTCACATGAATTGGATTGAAATTGATTGTTCTGTCTGAGTGTTGTCCCAGAATCCTAGAGGGGAGAAGAAAACTTAGTGTAACTGGATTCTTTTCCAATTAAAACAACACATCAATTAAGACAGTGCTGATAGAGAACTGCACTGGAAGTCCAGATTTCTTGTACTGAAGCATTAACATGCTATGCTGAATTTTCTGATTTTTTGTGCGTTTTTTGATACCAGACTTACATGTGTGTGTATCTACATAGTCTTAGGTGTCACTTATTTATATGCAAATTGACAAATAAATGCTTTGGAAAAAGAATTATTGAGTTAGTGGGATAGCTCTGACTTGGTTCTTTAAGAGAAAACACAGTAATAAGTATTCCAGCCCCCTAGGAAGCAGCCTAGTAGATCATTACTCTAATTCATTAATGACATCTAGAAATCCTAGTCAGTTCATCTCCCTAAAGCCTAATTAAATCCAGGAAAAAGCTGATCTCCAAGAAATGTGTGCTGTTGGTCATCAGTGTATTTGGCATAAATGCAACCATCATTTTTGAATTAGATTCTCATTCAGTTTGTGGCATAATTAAACACTCACCTAATTCCTTCTCTGATGAGTCATTCTGGTATGGAGGTGACCCTAGTTTCTCCAACTCTTATATTAGCATATGATTAGCTCTATCTAGGTCCCACTAAGCTGAGAAGGCTTCTTAACCACCCAAGCCAAGTTTAGAGGAATGTACCTTTGGAATGTTGGCCACCAAGTGAGGATTTTATTTGAACCCTGGCAACTCATAAAATTACCTCCTAAGGCATGGAGGGATTGCAGTCTTTGCCAGGGGAGAGGTTATTCATGCTAAAGAAATTGTTAATCTTTGGAAGTATTTGAAATATCAAGCTCAACTAAAATAGTTGTTGCGACTCTTGTGCATGCCTTTGAATTTCAAGTTCGGTATATATAGACAGATAGAAGACAGATATCTGTGACATTTAAGAGGACTGGTTCCCTCTCACTAGATGCCTCTCTTTCTGTGTTGAGTGGGCCTGCCTGGGAGACTATGAGCCACCAATGAATAGTAAGTGTCTTTCCATTAAAAGTAGTTGGAAGAGATCCTAGCTAGCATTCCTTTTGCCTTCTAGCTCCTTCCTGGCTCACTCTCTCCTCATCTTGACTTGGAGACTATGTCTCTGTCTGTCCTTCTGTTCACCTAACTTTTTTTTTTTAAACAAATGCTTTATTAACTTCTGTTTTACATCATTCATTTCCGCCAGATTTTGAGTTACAATCATTTTCCCCCCATTATTCCCCTACCCAACCTCCCTGAATAGCAGTCCCACAAGATATCGCTTCCTCCAATCTGCTCTCTCCAATACCTTCTCCCATACCCCCATCGACTTTTCCATTAGAGGAAGATGAATCTTTGTGTCCCAATGCCTGCACATCTTATCTCTCAATTATAGGCAAAAGAGTATTAATAATAGTATTTATATATATATATTTGAAACATTTAATGTTACGGCCTCGAATTTCAAATCCATTTCCTTCCTCCCTTGTCACCCATTCCTTCTTAGGAGATAAGTAATTCAGTATATGTTGTACATGTCTAGCTATGCAAAACATTATCATGGTAGATATATTGTACAAGGCTGCTTATAATTCCCTCCCACTCATCCCACCCCCGACCTGGTCCATTCCCTACATGATCCTGTCCCTCTTCTATAGTGGGTACTTCCAACCTCCCTCACCCCAAGGATGCCCTCCCATCCATCATCCCTCCTCTCATCCCCCTTCCCCCTATCCTGCTGCAGGTTGAGATATCCCATTTAGTATGTATGTCATTTTCTCCCTGAACCAAATTCAATGTGAATGTGGTTTTGCCTTTTTAGCCTTCCTTACTCTCCCCCTCCTTTGCAACCACTTCCCCTTGCTTCTTCTACATGGGATAGTTTACCCTACCCTGTCTCTCCCCATCTCCTCCTGCCACTTTCCTCTCTCACCTCATAATTTCATCCCTTGAGTATTCTCCCTTCCCAACAAATTCAACCTATGCCCTCTATCCATATATAACTGTAACCATATACACACACATTCACATATGTATTCATATGACCACACACCCTTCTTCCATTATTTTCATAGTGAGAAAGATATCATCAGTCACAGTTATTGCTTTCCATATAGGAATGTAAATAGTTCAACTTTGATAAGTTCCTTTTGATTTCTTTTCCCTGATTACCTTCTCAGGCATCTCTTCTTTCTTGTGTCTGGATGTCAAATTTTCTATTCAATTCTGGTTTTTTCCTCAAGAATGCTTGAAAGTCCTCTATTCCACTGAATGACCATATTTTCCCCTGAGACAAAATACTCAGTTTTGCTGGGTAGGTGACCCTTGGGTTCATTCCCAGTTCTTTTGCCCTCTGGAATATCATCTTCCATGCCCTTCTGTCCCTCAGTGTAGAAGCTGCCAGGTCCTGGGCTATTCTGATTGTGTTTCCACAATATTGAAATTGTTTCTTCCTGGCTGCTTGTAGTATTTTCTCCTTGATCTGGGGATTCTGGAACCTGGCTATAATATTTCTGGGAGTTTTCTTTTTGGGATCTTTTTCAGGAGGTGGTCGGTGGATTCTTTCAACCTCTATTTTGCCCTCTGGATCTAAAACATCAGGGCAGTTTTCCTTGAGAATTTCTTGAAGGGTGATTTCTAGGTTCTTTCTTTGATCATGGCTTTCAGGTAGTCCAATAATTTTTAAATTGTCTCTCCTGGATCTATTTTCCAGGTCAGTGGTTTTTCCCATGAGATATTTCACATTGCCTTCTAATCTTTCATTTGTTTGGATCTGCTTAACAGCATCTTGATTTCTCGTAAAGTCATTAGCTTCCATTTGCTCCAGTCTAACTCTGAAGGAATGAATCTCCTCAGTGAACTTTTGAGATTCTTTTCCATCTGGCAAATTCGACTTTTTAAGGCATTCTTCTCCTCATTGCCCTTTTGGGCCTCCTTTGCCATTTGAGTCAGTCTATTTTTTAAGGTGTTGTTTTCCTCAGTCAGGCTGTTGACCCTCATTTCATACTTTTCCTGCATCTTTCTCATTTCTCTTTCTAATTTTTCCTCCACTTCTCTTATTTGATTTTTAAAGTCCTTCTTAAGGTCCTCTATGGCCTGCAACCCGCTCATGTTTTCCCCTGGGGCTTTTGGAGCAGGACTTCTGACCTCACAGTCCTTTTCCCGCTCTATGCCCCCAAAATAGGAGTCTAGGGTTGCATTTTTTCTGTTTCCTTTGCCTTGGCATGTTGCCACTTAATTGCTTGACTTTTGGGCTTGTTGCCACACTATGGCTTTAAGGCCAGCTAGAGGAATTTTCGTCCCAAACATGTGGGGGGCAACTTCCGTTTCTGGCAAGCTGTAAACCCACCCACAACTTCCACCCTAGATCACAATCCAGATCCAGGGAGGTTAAAGCAAGAGCGATTACCCCCCAGGACTGATCGCTGGATCTCCCCACGATTTGTAGGCTGGGAGCCGGAAATGCCTCTGAAAACTACACAGTGGCATGTCTCCTCAGCAGCTTCTAGCCCCCAGGGGAGGGAGCTGACCCATTCCCCAAATACAGGTCCCAAAGTCCATAGGACACTAACCTCTTACTTTGTCCTAGGCAAGTCTATGTTGATAATTCTGGTGTCTCCACAGTTCCTGGTGTTCTGGGGTTCCTCCAGCTGGCTGCTGGCCCTGCCGCCCTGGGGCTAAAACCTCGGCTCACGCGGACCTGGGCTCAGCTCGGCTGGGCTCCTGCGCTCTGCGCGTTGCCGGCTCCCAGACCGCTGCGCTGGTCCTTCCTGCAGGGCTGCTGGGCTGTCCTCAGCGGGAGGTTAGCTTCTCTGTGTCGTTCTGTGGGTGCTGGGGCTCCAGAAGTTGTTCAGAGTCCTTTTTTACATAGTTTGTGGGAAATCTGGGGGCAGAGAGGCTTGGACGAACTGTTTCTACTCCGCCATCTTGGCTCCGCTTGTTCACCTAACTTTTTACCTTGAGAGTCGGGACAGTGTTTTTGCATTCTCTTTGTATCCCCAGGTCTTAATACAGTGCCTGGCACATAGCCATTTAATAATACTGGTTAACCAACTTCCTCCTCTTTGCTGGCTTTGAGTATTATTTTACCCTGTCCCAGGCCCTGTTCATACCTTGATTTCCCCAGTATTGCCTCCCACTGTCTTTTCAAGCCAGCTACCATGCATGCTACCCTTGGCTTTCAATGTCTATGCTTTTCACACCTGCATTTCCCCCACCTGTTGGACTGATCACATGTGCCGTCTGGACGGGCAGGCAGTACAGGTTCACCCTGGCCAAACTTGGCCCAACTTAGGGAATTTGTTTAGAGTTTTACACTTGCAAATGCTGCCTTTATTTTAGAATTCTTTTTTTTTCTTTAAAACAAGATATGGAAAGGTGAGGGGCATCAGTATGTTGAAGGTAGAAGAAGGTGTTACTAAATATAAAGGGACAAAGGAGCACTGAACATGTGGTGCTAAGTGACGGATATGAGACTCTTCCTGAAGAGGAGGAAGCAGCTGCTTGCTCTAAGGAATGGGGAGAGGATGCACACGTGCTGTCTGGGGAGAGAGCATCAGCCAATCAGCTGGGCCTTCAATGGGCCAGACACAGGGGTTACAAGTACAAGAACAAAACAGTCCCTACTCAGAAGGAGCTATGTTCATTGGGAGAGATAGCAAGTACATGTACAAACATACACATCTAAGGTCGTTTGGAGGGAGGGCACACCAGGCATGTGGTACTGCCAGTGCAAAGCCACAGAGATGGGAGCTGAGAGAGAAAAAGGGAATGATATCCAAGGAGACTGGAAGGATAGGTTGAACCAGGTTGTATAGATCTTTAAAAAATAAAAAGGAGAATTTTCATTTAACATTAGAAACAATAAGAAACCACTGGAGTTTATTGAGTAGGGCAATGCTGTGGTAAGATCTATACCTGAGGAAGTGATTTTGGCATCAGTGTGTAGGATGCTTAGGAGTCAGGAGAGACCAATTAGGAGGCTCTTGGAATAATCTGGGTGGGAGGTCATGAGGGCTTGAACTGAGGGGGCAGCTTAGTGAAGAGAATGGGAGATGTCATGGTGATAGAAATAGGATTGGCCACAGATTGGAGACCTGGGATGAGGGAGTGTGAGAGTCCAGGATGGTGCTGAGGGGACTGGAGGGATGTTGGTGCAGTGGACCAAAATAGAGAAATCTAGAGAAAGGGAGGGTTTTGGGGGAAAGATGATGAGTTCAGCTTTGGTCAATGTTGAGTTTAAAATGTGTCTAGGACATTTAGTTTGAAGTGTCTGGTAGGCAGCTGGTGATAACAATGCCTGCTATCTGATATGGTATAGTGCTTCCTAGGTTCGAGGCACTGTGCTAAATGCTTTGATGATGTGGGGAGGCTTAGGGCAGAGCCTGAGGGGTCATCAGACAAGGAGGAAGAACAGTCCCTCAGTGAATATTAAGACATGTGCCAGCCTGGTGCTAAGAGAGTGTCAGATGCATCTGAGGGAGAAGGATAGAAATGAGGGGTGATTGGTGTCAACGTGCCTATGGGACATGAATCGTGGGGTGCCATGTGTCTGAGGCACAGATGCAGGGTGTAAGACCCTCTCCCAAGACTCCTCCAACCTGATCAACCACTCCCTGCTTGTGGTGATTCCCATGGGCACATCAGTGCCTTCACAAGGAATCTAGGAGACACCGTTGGACTGTGAAGTCTTGGGTCAGAAAAGGAGAACCTTTGTATTCCTCTGAATGATTAAAGGCAAGAGTTACAGAGGAAAGAGGGACACAGGGGAAGTTAGCAGTTAAGAAGCTGATTGTGAGAATGAGATTTAGATTTCTGTTGCTCAGTCATTTCATCATGTCTGATTCTTCCTGACCCCATTTGGGGTTCTTTGCGGAGATACTGGAGTGGTTTGTCATTTCCTTCTCCAGCTCATTTTACAGATGAGGAAACTGAGGCAAACAGGGTTAAATGACTTACCCAGGGTCACACAGCCAGTAAGTGTCTGAGGCTGGATTTGAACTCAAGAAGATGAGTCTTCCTGACTCCAGACCAAGCATGTTATCACTGTGTCACCTAGCTGTCCCAGTCTCAAAAAAACAACAAAAATATTTTTTTCTAGCTCAAAATTGTGTCCCAAGAGCCTGGCAAATCATAGGTGCTTTGTGAATGCTTACTTCCAGCTCCTTCCTTTACTTTTGCCCTATAGAATAAATTCTCTAGACATAGAGGCTTAAAGAGACAGTGAAATTTCAGGGCTGGAGATTCTGGAGTCTTGGGTATGTGCGTGATAAAGACACAGACACTGAGGGTCGTTACCTGAAACAGTAATCTCCTCCAACAGCCATTACTCATTTAACACAGAATCATCTGCCTTCCAGTGTTATCTGCACGTTAAAGTGTCTCCGTCTTGTTTCCCCAGTGACATAGTGGGCTCTGATGGAGCTTCTCTGGCAGCCCTGTTGGGCCTGGAACTGTGCTGTGAAGGTAACAGGGTCCATTCACATGAGGGCTGGGGGACCGTGTGAGCAGTCTGATGGATGCCCATGTTTAACGGCCCAAGGGAAGCGGACCTAGAGAGGAAATCGGGAGCATGCGGGGGCAGGGGCCAGGAAGAAGGAGGAGGAACATCAAGAGTGGCGGCAAGGCCACAAAAATGAGGAATGGAGAGCCTATGAGGAAGCTATTGCTGGCTTCAGTGTTAATCCAATTACTCCAGTTCACCCGGCATTTATGGAATTACAGCTGTGTACAGAGCACTCCTGTAGGTGCTGGGGAAGAGATCAAATTTAGTTCAAATATGGTCCTTGCCCTTACAGAACTTATGGTCTAGTAGAAGGCGTGATATATACATGTACTGATAATACGAATAATGTGTCAGGAAAGTCAAATCAAGAAGCAGCCTAACTGCTAGAGTGCCAGGTCTGGAGTCAGGGGGACCCAAGTTGAAATCTGGTCTCAGTTGTTCACTAGCTGTGTGACCCTGGACAAGTCACTTCACCCTGCTGGCCTCAGTTTCCTCATCTCTAAAATGATCTGGAGAAGGCAATGGCAAACAGCTCCAATATCTCTGCCAAGAGAACCCCAAATGGGGTCAGGAAGAACCTGACAAGATTGGAACAACAACAACAACACAATGGACAGTATGCTAAATGGTGGGCATACAAAGAAAGGCAAAGGGCAGCTCCTGCCCTTGAGAAGCTTATAGTCTAACGGAGAGGGGACACTTGACTAGGGGTAGAAACAAGGCCATACATGGAGATTTGGGGCCACCACCAACTAGGGGCATCAGGGAGAGCTTACCAGAGGAAACGGTGTGTTTAAGTTGGGTGTGAGAACATGGGTGGGCAATCTTAGCTCTGTAATCATCAGACATAGACTCAGTTAGCTGTCCGCTTCATTATTTCTGCCAGACTGCAGAGATCATCAAATTGGACACAATTAGTATCCAGTGGCTTAGAAACTTAAATTAAGTAGATTAATAAATGACAAATACAGAGGATAAAACTTAGGAAGTAAAATGATAATTACTTTTCATGTGGAGCTTTGCTATATAATGCAAATTTTGTGTGTTTTCCCATGAGACCATCATTTGTTCATTGGTTCGTTCACTCATTTGTTCATTCGTTCAACATATGTGTATATATGTATATAAATATAAATACACACACGTATGTCTTTGTCTTTAGGAATTTGCATTGTAGCAGTCTGTGGCATAAAGAATTTAATTCTTTGGTGATGCCACGAAGAGAATGGTTTTATTCACAGATTTGTTATATCAAATAATACCTAGGAAACCATGTGATCTAACCCCTTCATTTTATAGTGGTGGAGGGATGCAGGGGGAGAACTGGGGCCAAGAGAAGAAAGGCATTGCTCAAGGCATATAAGTCCCCAGGAATATGTTTCCACCCTTATTGGTGAGACCCTCCACAGGAGACCCATGCAATAGAGTGCAGACTGTAGTAGGCTTCTGGCATGTTTATGGTAACAAGGCTGCAGTCCAAGGACCTGCTGGGCAATGTGCAGGGAAACTCATAAGTAGCAATATCTCTAGTAGGAGATACATTTTCTGACCATGGGGACCCATGCAATGGATGAAAATACAAAATGGCCACCAGTCCTATGTGGTGACCCTGTCATTTTCATAGTGACAGTATTAGTTTCAGAAAAGGTGACAGACAGAGGGGGTCAAGGATCATACACCTCTTAGAAATCTCCAGATATTAATTTAACTATTGATATCATCAAGGTAAGTATGTATCCAGTGACCAGTGAGCTGATATATCATTGGAGGAATGGAGTCACACACATAGTAAGGTTCTTGCAATAAATAAGGCCCCAGAAACCTAATAACTGAGCCCACAGGATCCCTTTGGAGAGTCAGAGGAGGGGGTTGGCAAAGTTGGTTTCTTCACATAGCCAACGGCCTTTCATGGGATACCAAGTCATCCCACATTGTGTTTTTCATAAGGAAATAAGTCAAATGAATGTTCAGTAAAGTAACAACAGTGGCAGAAAATTAAAACTAGAGAAGCTACATAGTGAACTTAAGATTGTCTAAACTAAGTGAATGTATGTGTGTATACTGACACATAGGTATATATGTATGATATATATACTGACCTATGTGTATACACATGTATGACACACACACACACACATATATATACACATATGCTTCTACACAGGCATATATATGTATGTATATATGCCCATATACATAAACACAAACTGACATAATATATACATATGAATAGGAGAGGTTATTAAAATATATTGGAAAACATAGTCTGTGTCACAAGTTCATGGTTTTATGTACAATATCCTTTCCTTTTTCATATATGGAAATATTCATATTGCTTAAATTCATAATGAAAAAGAAAACATTTAGGAAATGAAAAAGAATAAAGACTTTTAGATCAAGTCCTATACTTCTGTATCATGAATTCTATAAGAAGACAGACGGAAGGCACTGGGCTTGGCAAGCATGAAACCACATCGTAAAAATGAAATAGGCTCTCTTAACATATAGAAAATGATTGCTTACTGACATAGGAGCTATTTCAAAATCAGCCATCTGTGTACAGTCAGGTTATTGACTGCCTAGACCAAAGTTCAATATCAATGTCAAGCTGAAGAAAGAATTCAAAGTTGAGAAGAAAACTCTCCTTGTAATCAGAATTCCAACGTGACTGTTTTAAACAAGCCATTGAAATGAGAAAGTGGAAGTGAATGAAAGGAAAGAGATTGGCATGGCATAGTGGAAAGAAGGCTAACCCTGGAATCAGGAAAAACTGAGTTCAAATCTGCCTTTGACAAATATTAGCTCTATGATTGTGGGAGATTCACTTAACCTCCAAGGAACCCTAGACAATCCCTCAAGACAGTAAGACAAGTTGCTATTCTATACCAGTGGAGGGAATTTTCACACCAGAAATTCCTGATAAAGAATGTATTTTATTATATGATTATGTAATAATTATACATTATATGATAATATAATATATACACATGATACAAAGCCAAGAAGATATGTCATTACCAAGTGTCATGAAGGATGTCCTGGGCAAAGAACAAATGAGGGAAGGCATAATTTTTAGGCATAATTATAGGTTTGTAGATATTGAATACATCAACCCTTAGAATACTAAAGAGCCTTCTCAGTGAGCTCCATGGTCTTTGGGTCTCACAAATAGATTATGAGTTCCTTGAAGACAGGGACCGTCTTTTGCCTCTTTCCCATTGTTTGGCACATAGTAGGCACTTAACAAATATTTTTTGACAAATTTAGTTTTCTAGGTAACTTTATTTGACAGATTAAGACACTGAGGCTCAGTGAGGTCATGTCCTTGTACAAGAATATACCAGGGTGGGAAAAGGAACAAGAATCAAGCAGAATAACACATGGATGAATTGTGATCTGTACCCACAGGGAACAATCCATCAAAGTATGGAATTTTAGGTGAGACCATATTATCAGGAGAACTTCCTTATGGTGATTAATATATTCTACCCCTCCCCACCCAGCTGTGTGCTAAACACTGTGCTAAGTGCTGGGAATACAAATACAAGAAAAGAGACTGTGCCTGTCCTCAAGGTGCTTCCATTCTAATGGGAGGGAGGAGGGAGGGCAGCACATGAAAAGAAACCTGGTGCAGGTTGTAAAGGACCAGCCAGCTTGCAAGCCTGGTGAGGAGTGAGGAGATGCTTGGCTCGGACACCTCCTTAAATGCCATTTCTATAAGGAGCTGTCCAGTCTTGGGAGGGGCTACAGGGGCAGAGGGACCTTCTCAGGTGTGAATTCCAGGAGTGACATGATTTTTCAGGATTCAGAGATTTCTGGGGCATGATATAATAGTCAGGAGTGCAGGCCTGGTAAATAAAATATGCTTGTTGACTGGCCTTAGAGATCATCAATCCAACAACCTCATTTTGCAAGTGAAGAAATCGGGACCAGAGAAATGACATGATTTGCAGGATCACACAGCAAGGTTGCTAGTTGTAGAGTCTAGGCTCTATAGAAAGTCTCTAAGCAAGATAAAATTCCAGATTAAAATAAGCTTAGTTTGATTGTAAATGCCACTTTTTTCCCCCTGGAAAGCAGCCTAATGTGATTTTCAGTCTGTAAGGCTTATTAGCTCTGCTTAAGTTAGATCAATTTTATTGCATATTCTGATCAACTTTTGTCTCTGGTACTATATCCTAAAAAAGTAAAGCTTAACTGTTTTCTCCAGAAAATGTTCTTTTCTGTTATAAAAAATTTGCTCCTGCCTAGCACCAAAAAAGGGTGGGTGGTGGGTATACTGCAGGCAGATGAGCGTGGTAATCTAATATCTGAATTTTATGAACTACTTAATAGATTTTAAAAAGTACACTTTTTGCAGTTGGATACACAATTCCTTTGTCATTTTTAATAAATAAAAGAGACGTAGGGAGAATTTCTTTTAGCAAAATTGTGTCCCAATATTTAGGTTCTTCCTAGGTTTTTCTACCATTTATTGTTTCCCATAAAAGGAAGCATTTCTTTCTGAAGTCTTGGGATTCCACTGTTCTCATCCTATATATTTGTATTATCAATTAGAGGTTGCTTTTTTTCAGTTATAGCTTTCAAATCCCTCTTCAAAGTTTCATTTCTTCTCTAGTTTCAGTTAATCTTGGACATAATGGATGTATGGATTTATCCAGGCTCCTGCCTTGTCTAGGGAGTTAATCCTTTATCATATATCATTCTTGTGAAATCCCAGCTGCCAAGTGTGTTACTTGCTTCTTTTGTTTAAAAGGATAAAGTTGGGGAGTGGTGACTTGAATTGTTATTTATCTGTCCTGATGGAAGGAAGCATTTGGATAGAAAATACAAAAGTGTCCAGAACTTTCTTTCAGCTTTGAGGCTAGGAAATAAAAGATATGAAATAGAGATGAAGGGAGTCTCCAGGAAGAGCTTGGTAATTGAAATAATAAATTTAGCCATTCTTTCCTCCTCCTTTCACGAATATTGCCTTATCTCCCTTTTTACCTTTATACCAATGGGCAAGAAAGACATTGCTGAGAAAGTCAGTCCTGCCTTTTGGGTTCTAGTTGCAAAAGCAGAAGGTAAATAGTATCTTACTAAGGAAGTTGTTCCCTGGTAACTGAAGGGAAGTTTGCCTGGAGAATGTGGGAAATGAGAAAGCCACACCTAGTGGTCTTTTGGAAATGGTTCATCAGACTGTAAGCTCTTTGAGGAATGGACTTTTCGGGTTTTTTTGCAGCCCCAGAATGTGGCACATTGTATGGCCCATAGTGGGTGCTTAACAAATAACAGTTGCCTCGGCTTGACTTGGCCTCCCAAACATGCAGAGGATTTAGAATGAACTGTTAATGGCATGGGTGGATTGGGACTGCATTTGACCTTTGCTTATCTCTGGTTTGTTCTGATGCCTGGGGTATTTCATTCAAGGTAGGGGGGACACTAAACAGGGATGCAAAGCACCATCACTACTTAAGTGAGGAAGATGAGCAGAAGACCTCTTGGATTCCCAAGAAAGGATGGAATCACAGTAGCATATTTGTGAAGGGTTCCAAAGAGAAATGAGAATTAGAGTGTAGAATGTATGGCCCCGCTCAGCAGAAATAATTGGCAGAAAAGAAAAACTTGGATCCACAGGGGCAAGTCTCATCAAAGAAACAAAAGAGAACATCTGATTGGGAACACAGGTACACAGAAGTGAAAGACAATCTGGAAGAAGAGAAGCAGAAAGGCAATGATGTTATAAGAAAACGTTCTTTTTACAATCAAGACGTCTTGATCTTGAATACAAGATGTGGCAAGAGAACTTAAGGATTTATGGGTCTCCCAGAAAAATATGAGTGAAAAAACCTGAAAACCCTATTGCAAGAAGTAATACAAGAAAACCACTTGTGCCATTGAAAGAGAAACAAAGTACCATTTGAAGCATCTATTGATTCCCTACTCCCCACCCCAGGAAAAACCTGAAACAATCTGTGTTGCAAACTGTAAGACACGTGGTGGCTAAATGACCAATTCTAAGTGCCAGGAGAAAGGCCTTAAAATAGAGAGGGATTTCATAAAACATAAGCATATTCTGTATTCTCTAGAAACCACAGGAAATAATGGAATAATGTATTCTGAAGATCAGAGGAGCTGAAGATGCTACCTAAAGTGACATACCTTGGAGACCTCAACCTAAACATCAATGACAAAAGATGGGTCATTCAATAAAGGAGAGGCCTTTGAAACATGGCTACCCCCCAAACCGCCCCCCCCAAACACAAACAAGTTATTTGCTTTGCCCTCAACTGTATAATTATTTTAAAAATATTTTGATAATTTTATTTCAGTATCATTGGTTTCCTTTATAGTCCTTTGTGTTTTATTTTATAACTTTTAAGACATGATCCCAAGAAGGGAGTCCACAGTCATCAGCAAACTGCCAAAGGGGCCCACGATACCAGTTAGGTTAAGAACCTTCAGTCTAGTCTGATTCACTCTTTTTTGTTCAGGGGAGGAATCTGAGGTCCAGAGCACTGACTTGACTCACCCAAGGTTGCACTTGTAACTTAATAAAGACACGCTTTTCTTCTCATCATTGATTTTGACATCCATGTGCTATAAAATAAGCCCACAGTAAAACCTGACCATGCCCAAGGTCCTATTCAAAATTAATGAGAAGTCTAAACTGCTGAATATTTTTGAAGAAATACAATTTTGTTGCCTTTCTGTTCCATATAATGACCAATTTAGCTGTGATTATGTCTTTATTTACTCTGAAATAGTTCATCATCCTTCCTCCCATGCTTGCTTCCACTATTTATGTGTTTGGTAAACGTTTTTCCCCTAGTGCTAAGGTGAATTTTGTTTTTTAATAATGCTTGTTCCCTTGCTTCTGTCCATATCAGTACTTTATTTGCACATGAGTGCTCTGATTTTTAGAAGAGTCTTAGTTATTATTAAATCTGAGTTAGCAGGATCCCAGCCTTTTCATGGTCTAACTATAACAGATTTGCAAATCAAGAAATGGTGCCAAACTTTATTTCTATGAACACAATAATTAATTTTTTTGTGGAAAGTCATTTATTTTTAATAGTCTTTACATAGATGAGCAACCCTTCCAAAAGTATTGTACTAACTCGATGGACCATCTTGCATTTATTTTCCATAGTGGAGCTTAGGCAGTGCAATGAAGGAAATTTTAAAGTTGTTACAAAGCAGTGATAGTCTTCATAATGGCCTTTCAAACAAAAAGTAATTGATGTAAGTTTTCAGCTGTAGGAAGGACTGGAAGCACTTATCTCAGTTATATCCTCCAGACTTAGGATGTGTCTTTTGGAAGTCGAGAAATGGACTGACAAGTTCACAGAATCCCTTCTCTCCCACTGCTAGTTTTCTAACTCTTTTTCTCACTCATTGTTTTTATTTATAATTATATAAAGCTGTCAGACCACTAGGGTATTTGAAGCTCAATGCCAGAAACATTGTGACTTTTGGCAACTGTTTTAGTGCTTGCTGCTTCTTTTCCATTTTCAATTTCCCCTAGAGTGGGAAGGGAAGGGTTGTAGAGATGAGAAAAAGAAAAGATTCCTTACTGGGAACTAAATAAGAGTGTAAGGGCACAGTTTCTTTAAGTATTGCCCCTTCTTTGCATGAGTTTTCTTTAAGATTAAGAGACTATAGCATTTTATAATTAATTTTGGTAAATAAGGATGGAGTTGGGCCTTTTGTTCAAGGTTCAGATTTAATTCGAGTGAAATGTAACATAATTGGGATTGGAAAAATGCAGTTAACTTTTAGTTTTAGATTTTATGTGTGTGTTTGAACTAGATGCAAAATTGCTGAATAAATGGGACATTTCTTATAGAAAATAGGTTTTTACTAAATATTTAGTATAAGACCTTGTGCTTGGGATTGTCACACTGATGCTACCAGTTCAAGTGCTCTTTGAGCTCTCTCTGGCTCGAATTCCATTCTTTTCTTTCACTGAATCATTTTTTCCAGCCACCTTTTGAGAAAATCTGGAGAGTCCATATCTCTTCTCCTTCCCAGCACTAACCATCACCACAATTACCACCCTTGTTACCACCACAGATTCGGAAATGGTTTCTAAACAATTTCCTTCTCAAATTTCGTATTCCAGAAGCCCACCAATTTGCACCTGGTGATATCTCAAAAAAAGAAGAAAGATATTTTTTTCCTGTTGGAAAAAAGTCACCAACTTTCACCATGGATTGTCCCTCTAATGCCATACTACCTTTGCTTTCAAGGTCATCCAAAGATATGAATGGTTTTATATTAGATGCCAATGAAAGGCATCAAGAAATTATATTTTTAAAAAAGTGATAGTATAGAATGCATCTTTGTTAGCGAATTTATGAGTGTATTTAGTAATGTCTTAAATTCTGAAGAAAATGGTATCTTTAGGATAGCCAGATAGGGAAAGAAATTTTTCTTTGGATAAATGAGCTCTAAGGGATATGATTTTAAGTTCCAGGAACAGATCTGGTTTTTAAACAACATTAGATAGTAGTTTATTCCTTAGAGTATCCATTTGCCTTCTGTTTGGAGGCATACACATGTTTTTATATCTGTACATGTACTGGATGATAATGATAAAATAATGATAAAAATCATTATTTCTTCTGTTATCTGTTTGTAACCCTGCCCAAAATGACTTTTTTTCAAACTATTGACATTTTCATATAATTATTTCAGTTTGATTTGCCTTACTTTTAATAGTCTATCCCATTGTGGTAACAATATAATCTGGGTTTTTTTGTTTTAGGTCTTTGTAATATAATGATACAATCTAGGGCTTTTGTTTTAACTAGGTTGTTGCTCACACAGTGGGTAGAGATTGTTCTTAAATTCCTTCTAGCTCATTAATGTCTTTCAGAGCTTGTGCTCTGCTTAGCAAAACCTTTGAGAAGCATTTTGCTGTGCAAGACCAGATAGGTGGAGGATCCCCTATAGACAGGCTGTGTATTTAAATGTTCCCATTGTAAAGTTTCATTGTGCATTGATCTTTGGAACATCAGACAGTCTCTCTTGTGAGATACCCTGTCCTTCAGAAGAGATTGCCTTAGTTAGTCACACACCAAGAATAAACTAGGTGAAGAATGAACATTGCCCAGATTACAGTTTACAGCTGGATGGGCAACAATTGGCTATGTTTCAGTACATGGGATACATCCTTAATTGAGAACTGAGAGGAAGATAATGGGTAACAATGGCAGGGACTAAGAAGGTACAGGTAGGAGTAGCTGGAGTGATAAGAACGCAGATAAATATTATCCACGAATCCAGCTGAGCCTTTTAAAAATTGTATCCTAAAATTGAACTTAGTAATTAATGCTAGTGAGGACAACAAATATCAACTTTGGAATTAAAAAAAAAAACACTTGACATTTTCCTTTTTCCTTACTCTTTCTAAACTTGTTTCTGATTCATGATGGTGTTTGTTGTTTAAAATTCGGAAATGAACATTATCATTCATTCTTGCAACCTCAGATAAAATGGGTTCTCACTAAATATCACATGATGGTAATAATAGTGATTATTATATACAGCAGATTGATGATTGTGGATAAATATTTCAGCCACAGAAATTCCGGGAGACCATCTTTTTAAAATATTGAGAGGTCACCATTAAATGTATCAAGTGGGGGCACCTACATGGACAAAATCATATTCTTGAAGTTTCAAAAATCTGTTGGAAGAATAGTAATACTGTGGTCTGTTCCTCAATTTTTGTCAGTCAACAAAGATTTATAGCTACCCTGATTGTTTTGATAATGATTTGTCAATCTCTTTACACCATAATGTGCCCTTTAATCTAGCATTCAGTCCCCAGCCCACCTGTAGTCTGTCCTTGTCCAAACGCACACATATACATGTATAGCTTTTTCTTTTCTCTTTCACAGTCCATAATACAATTCTGGGGTTATCAGTAGGTGCTAAATAGAATTTAGGGTTGGTTGACTAAAACTCCTTTCTTTCCTTAATCTTGCTCTATGAGGACTTTTTGATTATTTAGTTCAGCTCTAGAAAAATAATGTGCCATGTATGTTCAAACTCCCATTCCAAGATACTTCAGAAGACTATAAGATTATATGTCCTATAGCAGAGACCCCAAATTAAATACAGTTGGAGAAATGTGTATTCCTTTACATCTGACTTAGAGATTGAAAGAATCCTACCTATATTTGGAAGTATAGTTACAGCTAAAATGAAAAAAAAATGATGCATGGAGAAGCCACCAAATGCTCCCTTTGTAAGTTCTTAGGAATTTAAGTGATGTGGTTGGAGCTTAACTGGGTGCTGGTTTAGGGGCTCAGGAAACAGAGGCAAGTGTCCAGGGGGGTTGAACTGGGGAATGTGGAGTATCAGCGATGAGCTCTGCCTGCCTCACTCTTGTGCCCCGTGTCAGTTGTGGTCAGGGTCATGTGCATGGCTTTTCCCATCCTTTGCACATCTTTTCTGAAGCTGCCCTGAGGATCCACTGGTGTACAAAGCTGGGAAATACAGAAGCCAAGAAGATATGTCATTATGCAGTGTATTGTGTGTTTGTCCTTGCTCCTATCATGTTCAAGCCCATAGAGATGTTTCTTCAGGCAGTTTATGGGAGTCTGGTCTCTTAACTATGGATGGAAAAGCCAGGTGATTCCAAAAAGAAAACATTTTGACATTTTTAATAAGGTTTAAATCAGACTTCTTTTTCTCAGGAGTTGTGTTCAACTCATAATCGTAGATGTGTGTTGAATTATTCTGCCACATAATAATTAATATATTCAATTAGCAGAATATATCTGATTTTTAGTGTTCACATTTTCAGTAATTTGGCTACTCTCTGAAAACTTGACCTTATTAGTCAAGAATGGGAACTTCGAAGTAATTGGAATCTAAATAGCCACTCCTCTGAGTGGGTCAAAATTAATTTTATGGACTAAGTCTGTATACTTTGAATCACAGAAGTGTTTTGCATTATCTTTTGTCTATGAAATGAAAGCTTCTGGATATATCAGCTAAAGGGTATGACCAATAACCGAATGTAATGATATCCAAGTTTTCATGTCCTTACCATCTTTTCTAACTAAAAACACTGTTCGCCATTACTTTTTGAAAAGATTTAGCCTATAGATGTAAAATTTAAACTTCTAACCATCTGTCATTTGTAACATTAGACCCATTCCACTTTTGTAAAGGTTCATTTCTAATCTTACTCAACAGCTATTGCAGCCAGCACATATGTACTCATAAATTTGTAGTCTATGGGTTTGGATGGATGGAGGCAGTTAGTCATCCATCAATAAATACTGAAGTTAGGATAAGTGGCCTAACTCTGTACCTTCACCATTGTACTTGTAAGGACAGAAACATTTGGTCTCTTTCCTTCTGTTTTCCCTTCCATTTTCCCTACTCTTTTCTCTCACCCTCTTTCTTTCTTCCTTGGGCCTTTCCTCTCCTTCTCTTCTTCCTTCCCTCTTGTTCTTCCCTTTCTTCCTTCTTTTTCTATCTTCGTCCCTTTCTCTTCCCCCTCTGCCTCTTTCCCTTCTCTTCTTCTCCCCTTTTCATGGCTGGTGAGTTGAAATAGATATAACTTCTTTTTTCCTAAAGAGGATATTGAATTTTTCTTTATATTTAAAGAAGAGATTAAGTTTTAAAACTTTGAAACTTCTGATGTGAGGATTATCAATTTTGCAACTGAGATGCTGCAGACTTGCCTGTGGATATAATGAAACTCTTTGCAAATCATTACTTATTTTTTATTTACTAATCAAACTTTTAAGCTTGGTTCTTGGCACATTATTAGATATGATACTATTATAAGACATTGGAAAATCTTTTTTTCTTGTACAAGTATATGCATTGTATAGTGCCTTCAAATGCTAAAACATTATTCTAGGTGAGAATAATTTTTAAGTGAATATGTGTCTTAGTTTTCTTGCAAAATTTTAAGGATGTGTCTTCATTCTCTGTTTACGTCCTGAAAATTCAGTCCGGTTTTGCATCATTTTATCCTTCTTACGTGTTTATTGACTTGTTTAACTTAGCCCCGAGGTTTTGAAGAGTGAGCCCTATGGGGAGAAGGCTGATATCTGGGCTGCAGGCTGCATCCTCTATCAGATGGCAACGCTGAACCCGCCCTTCTACAGTACCAACATGCTCTCCTTGGCAACCAAAGTAAGCAGATTGAACAGCCCTAACTCGTCTCGGGCTTCTTGGAGGGCTAGTGCTCTCCCTCAAAAAGGAATGTGTGGGATTTTAAGAGATTGTCAGGAGATGAAGTTGATTAAATTGTGTATGAAGGTACCTTGACTTTTCTCCTATCTTCCAGTAACCACATATCACCTACAGCTGTAACATATCTCCCTATAATTCAAATTTAAAAATTCAGCCTCCCGAATTATATTTAGAAAATTATGTTGACATTCAGTTCATCTTAACTTCTACTTTAATGTAGGTCTGAGCTTAATTATCTCATAACCCACATTTCCAGATATGTTGTTCAATCCAAAGTAATTTACTGATAAGGTATAATGTGGTATGGCATGATATGATGTAATATGATATAATATGATATTATATAATGTAATTTAATGTAAATATAACAACATAATATAAATTTTGTGGTACTAATTATCCCCGACTGCTTCACCTTCATAATTCTTTCATGTTGTCTTAAATGTCCCACCAAAGAAAAATATGAACATTTTCTTAGAGAAGATGGAATATATGCTCCCTTTAACCATTCTGTTTCTTTTGCAGATAGTAGAGGCAGTATATGAACCAGTCCAAGAAGGGATCTACTCTGAAAAAGTGACAGTTATAATCAGCAGGTAATATGCTTATGGACTTTCGTGGATTTTTACAAAGAGAGACCACAAGGGGATGACTCACCCCCAACAACCTTCCATGCTGAATGACGAATAAGCGAGCAGGGTTTGCTTAAACTGTTAATATCACATAATGATGAATATTGTCAGATACTGATTTATTGAAAATAGTTATTACAATTCAACCCCAGTTATCTGACTAATTTGAGTTTTTTAAATTTAAGATCGTTTTATTGAAATGAAATTTGTAATCATCAACAAACCAGTATTTCAGCATGCAAAGAACCAAAAAACCAAGATTGTATATGAAACCATACTTTGTTATATATCATTGCTTTTAATAACAGCACATTTGTAGCTTAACACACTGGTCATTAAATTGCTTGGTTTCCTTTAAACCTTCTCTTTTTCTCCTCTGTGCATTTTGATTGTCTTATAAATGTTTGTTGTTGGTTGTATCTCTATCATTACCCACTAACTCAGTCAGTCCGAAATAATTTATTCAGGGTCTACTGTGTACCAGGGACTCTGCTCTTTCCTCTCCTCCTTATTCCCCAAAGAAACCTTCTGTTATAACAAACAGACACAAGAACAATCAAGCAAAGCAGGTCAGCACATTGGCCAAGTCTGAAAACTCTGCCCCTCTCAGCTAAGACATGGATGGCCCACTTCACTTTGTTTGGCCTTTCCCGTTGATGGGCACCCATTTTGTTTTTAGTTCTTTGCTATTTAAAAGTGGGAAATAATAGCACCTCCCTTCCAAGGCTTTGTGAGGGTCAAATGTGATGATATTTATAAAGTGCTTAGCAGAGTACCAGGCTCTATACATATTTTAGCTGCTATTGTCTTGGTCAGAGTTATGATGGTTTTCAAAATTGTTCATTTTTGGAGTATCGTTATTGTATACGTATCTCCTGAACTGTCCCTTTCACTATTATGATAAGGAGGTGTTCCAGTACATTGATGTTGCATGATTTGTTCAGCTGTTCCCCAACTGATGGGGGACTCCCTTTCCTATTTTCTTAGAACACTTTGTCTGGGTCTCTCTGGCCTTGCACATAGTAGGCACTTACTAAACGTTTATTGAATTGAATTATTTGCTTTTGGGGCAGTCTTTTTTAAAACAAGAAGATAATAGATTCTCCAGAGATGTCAAGACTATCTACATATATGCTTGTGTGCATATAATGTAGATGTATGTATGTATATATACTATACATGTATGTATATGTGTACATATATGTATATAAATACATTCATAATTTCCATTCTTCTTATAGCTAGCTGTCTGACCATTTGAATAAGGAGGGGAGGTAGAGAATAGTGGGGATTTTGCCATGACATTGCTCTTACACTCTGAACCTTGGTTCCAAGAGGTCAGACATAAGGCCTACAACACTTCTGAGTGTTGCTCAAACTAGCTAGAAATGTAATTCAGAAATTTTTTAACAAAATAAACAAAAATGTATCAAAGCAGACGTTACATTGCATCTAAAAGCTAAGTCAATATGCATCCCACAAGGATTGTTATTACTGGATGAGTGACCCCATTTCTATTTGAGTTTGGCACCGCTGGCCTTGGCCATATCATTTCCTGGCAGACTATCTTATTCTCCTTCCTAGAATTCTCCTTGATTTCACTATGGATTTCTCCAGATCAAGTTTGTCTGCTTCTCTAGTCGGCCCTGGTATCTTCTCACTTTCCCTTTCTACACAGACTTGTCATTGACAGCTCCCCAAGTTCACCCTCCTCAAGTCTGCTTTTTTTTTCCCCTTCCCTCCTGTTGACACATGGGATGCACATTCATATTCTGTTGTTGTGACACTTTTTTAAAGTATATTTTTTCCTAAGTGGGAGAATAACTTAGCAACCTCAGAGAGTCTGGGGGAGCAAGGAGATAAATCTCACCAGTCTGCCAGGCACCTCAGTTGCTATTTTTACCCCTTTGTAGATTGTTGGATATTACTTTCTGTTTATTTTGCCAGTTCATATAAAAAGAGATGGAAAAATGTTTTCACTTCTGTGCAAAATATTCAGATCAGTTTATTCTTTTGTCCCTGTTCTGAGTAATCTAAGTTCGCTGTTTTTATGGGGGAAGCATTCAGGGATAGCAAAATTATTTTTTCAAATAATTTTAAAGATAAGAAGATCTTGGAAAATCACAGAAGCCACAAAAGTATGGAATTTAAAAACATTGCCCAAAATGTAATGAACACAACTGGATGACAGTTACAACAAACCATTCCATCCACTAAGTTCTTAATATGGAGCTTCCCAGAACAAACTTGCAAAGTGCAGTGAGGGGAGATCTCTCTCCTTGCTCTTCTCTCAGATTACTTTCTTAAATCTTCTTAGTTGGGTCAGAGAATCTAATCAGTAGTCTACCCTCTGTGGAGTTCCTGTTGGGACTTCTGATACCTGGAGAGGTCCCGAAGTTTACCTCAATTTGACCATTGTAGGTTGGAACCCTTCTCATCCTATGCAATTATTAGTTGTATTTTTTTCTGTTTTATGTTATTTTGAATATTTCTTTAGAGTGACAGAGAAGGGAGTTGCTTCAGAGAAACAGGGCTAAATTTGTTCCCCTGGCAGAAATATTTCTGGCAGTCCATTTCCAAAGTTCTGAAGTTTTGAAAATTAGAGGCAGGCAGATTCTATCTCTAAGTCTGTGCATTGAGGATAAAAACCACATTCAATCAAACTTGAATTGTTTCTAAGATTGGCTCTTAAAAGCATTACTCCATGGAGAATATGACCTAAATAGAATTCCACTTTAAGTGTCTTGTATCTCTGTCTATAATGATAGTAATGCTAGCTTCAATTGCTTTTTCAATTAAGGAAAAAAAACTGCTTCCTGATGCCAATGTGTTGGCCAGGAGCATTCTGGTCCAGTTTGTACTGTCTAAGATTTCAGAATTTAGAAAACTATAATTAATGGAAAATGAAGAAAACTTTTACAGGAGGCATTTTTGATGAGGCAGCATTCCTTTACCCAGCACCAGGTCAAGCATGCAGTCAGGAAGCTATAATCATCATCTTTTCTGTTTAAGCGAGAATTGGATAACTTTTAAATTAGAAAGTGAAACTGAAAAACTCTTCTTTATTTGTCTAAACTCAGGGAAAATCTTGCAATACTTCTGCTATGTACAAGTTTGCACACTTAACTTTATGAAATAAGAGGTGGTCAGGCTAGTGCTACTAATACTTATATAACCACAGCATAACCCCATTGGCCCAGAACTAGAAGGAAGCACTATACTTGCTTCACATACCTTGAATCAAGTAAACTGTGTGTCTTAAGTGTTAAAAAATTGGCAGATCTCCAGTGATCAACCCGTTAATGTATCACCATCTTGACATACATATATGTCAAGATGGTGATACATTAACGGGCATTTATTATATATATATATATATATATATATATATATATATATATATAAATATAAACAAAGCTCCTTGCTCCTTTTAATTCTGAAAAAAAGTTAAAAAATCAAACAGTGTCTGTGGTGGTCCAGAAGGGAGAACAATTACAAAACTGATGAATTAGAATTTTGTTCAGATTTGTGCAGCTAAAGGGAACCATATGTTAGCTAAATCAGTTTCAATGTCTTGATTCCAGGAGAAAGATGATGGGTGCACAGGGGTTCTTGTTACAAAATATTAAACGTGGGATTTGGACATATTAGGGAATATTCAAATATGTTTGATGTTATCCAGTAATTGAAGTAAAAATTAGATCTGAATTTAAAAACTCAACCAATACTGGACTTGTCAGTAGAAGGATAATTACACCGTTAGAGAACTGGAAAGTATGCATATGCTGTGATTGTCAGCATCTGTCCTAAGACACGGAGAGTCAGGGCGCTTGGCTTAGTGACGTTGGGCGTGTTGCTTCTCTTGGCCCGTGGGGTGGGAATGCAAGGAGGCCACCAGTGGGGGAGGAGAAAGACCTTTCTGGTTTAACCAGATGGAGCTCAAGAGTCCTGAGAATGGTCTACCTGCTTGTAACTGCCCACCTTGCAGATCCCTCCCCATCACCATTATGAATCCCTGGAACCATCTGCCACATCTATCCTTTCCAGTCCTGAAGCTTTGTTGTATCCATTTATCTCTGCTTTTCTCCTTCAAAACTGTTTTTGTTGTGTTCATTTTAGCCCATTTTTGCCTATGTTATTTAAAATATGGAGGCACAAGACCCATGATGTGATTCACAGAGGGCCTCCCAGGGGAGGTGATGCTGATTGACCTGGATCATTCTGTAACGGGCGGCTCTTTTCTTAGATGCTTAACTCCGGATGCAGAAGCACGGCCGGATGTGGTGGAGGTCAGCTCAATGATATCTGATGTCATGATGAAGTATTTGGATGGCTTGTCCACCTCCCAGCTCACTTTAGAAAAGAAGCTGGAACGGGAGAGGAGGCGCACTCAGCGATATTTTATGGAAGCCAACAGGAACGCGGTCACTTGTCATCACGAGCTGGCGATCTTATCTCATGTAAGTGACTCCGGATGAGAGGGATGTGCCCTAATATGACAATTGCCATTGCTAAATCAGTTTTGCAATTTATCTTGTAATAACTTTTGGAAAGATGTTAGTAGTCAACCTATTTACAGCGGGATTCATTATTATTAGGGGTGCATATATTTGTGCACTCTGAGAACATCAGATCCTCTCTACAAATAAATTCATTGAAACAACTCTAAAAAATAAGTTTAATGCTGTAATTGCCTTCCTAAAGGATCGGCTGGTAAATGTAGCAGGTTTCAAAGATGGACTTTTTTCCTTAGTAGATCATTCAGATTATAAGATTGTAGGTTTAGAGCTAGAAGCACCTCAGGGTCCAGTAGCCTTCTTGTGTTTTTTTTTTCCGCTTTTTGGAGGGCAATTGGGGTTAAGTAACTTGCCCAAGGTCACACAGCTAGGTTTTTGTTTGTGTGTGCGTTAAGTGACTGAGGCTTGATCCGAACTCAGGTCCTTCTGACTCCAGGGCCGAGGCTCTACTCACTGTGACTCGCCTTCTTGTTTTACAGATAAGGAAACTCAGACCCAGGAGAATTTGGTGAATTTCATCAGAATTAATAAATATTAAATGACAGGCCCAGGATTTGAACTTGGGTCCTGAGATTCTATGCTTCGTGCAAACTCCTTCTATATCATACAGCTTTCTTGACCTTTCAGCCATGTATGAAGAATTTAGTGGATAGACCCTGATCTTGACCTTAATAGGTATTCTTGTCCAGATACCAATGGGCTGTCCAGTGGTAATTCTTGACTGTAGCTACATAGGCAGGTTAGCCTCCTTTCCAATTTATATTTCTGATAATATGATATTATGAGAGGTAGTATGGAGTAGTGGTAGTGTGGAGTGGGGTGGATAGCCTGCTGGGCTTGGAGACTGGAGGACCTGGGTTCAGATAGCATTTCTGATGCTTTCTGGCTGTGTGACCATGGTCAAGCAACTTCAGCATTTCATAGCATCAGTTATCCCATCAGTTAAATTGGAACAATACTTCAAAGTGCTGTCATTTGGGTCCAGTGAGATAATGTGTGTAAAGTGCTTTGCAGACTTTAAGGCATGATCCGGATATCACTATGGGAGAATATCTTTTATGTTGTTTCTTCCTTGCAAATGCTTAATTGGTCATGTGCATTACTCTTCTACTCCCTGAGCACCTCTCTACTGCCCCACATTTTAATTCTTCAGAGATCTCGGTGGGCCATGACTAGCTGTGGCCAGTCATGACAGCATCATCAGAACAATGAGTTTGTAAACAGCTGCTTCGGGGAAAGGCTCAGCATCCCTGAGTTTCCCAGGTGCAATCTCACCCAGTGCCTGCTTCCTCTTCCTGTCTCAGCCCAGCCCATTGTCCACAGGGAGGGTCTGTCCAAGGTCAGTGAATGCTCTGCAGTTGAATAAAGCAGTCTAGCCAGAGTCTGTGTAATAGAAATTGTCTGTTCACTAGATAACTCTTTTAAATGGTTATGGATCTTCTCTAGAAGTATTTCCAGTGTTCTAGGGCATGATGTCATGAGTACAGTGCTGTTCCTGACTAGCAGCATCCAAGGGAATTAACCCCTAGTTTCAGTATGCTTGCAGGACATTCTCAGTGAGGGTGCCAGACATTTTGCAAGCATATGTCAATCAATCAATCAACAAGCACTTATCATCTGCCCATTTTATCCTTCTCAGGATATTAGTAATCAGAATGTTGACTCACAGTTAGTTATCTGTGTTGTTAAATCTGTTAAGATCTCTTGTCTGGTTTGGGCAGATGAGTGGGAGATGCCTTGTGAAAGGAGAGTCTGCAAGGCAATGTTCTGCCCCACCTAGCAAAATAACAATAACCTCTGTGGTTTATGTAGCTCTAAAGTTTGGAAAAACACTCGTCATGGAGTATCTCATCTGGTCCTCAAAACAGCCCCATGAGGTGGGTGCTGTTATTATCCCCATTTTATAGATGAGGAGACCAAGGCAGACAAAGGTTAATTGCTTGGCCCAGAGTCATACAGCTGGGAAGTTTCCTCAGGAGGCAGCACACTCAGGGCTTCCTGAGCACAAGCCCAGCGTTGTATCCACTGTGCCAGCACGGTGTGGGCAAGCTGGCAACTGAAGGCGAGATCCTGCGCTTTCTCTGTGATCTTGGTCTCTGTACCTGCCTTCCCTCTTATCTATGCTGGCTGCCCCACGGAAAGTGTTTGCCTTGCCTCAGCCCAGCTCAGACCAAGCTCTGTAGTAAATGCTTGTGGACTAACTGGCTTATCCTGGGATACTGTTCAGAAAAGCAGACCTTCTTCAGTGACGTCCTTGGTCATGTGTTCCCTTCTTGTGGCCAGTTATACATATACCCTCTACAGTCTTCCTGGATCCATTGTATGGATCCTTTGGTGAGAGCATATCCTAACCAGGACCAGGTGCAGGCACACCCAAA
Organism: Gymnobelideus leadbeateri; assembly: GCA_011680675.1. Taxonomy (NCBI): domain Eukaryota; kingdom Metazoa; phylum Chordata; class Mammalia; order Diprotodontia; family Petauridae; genus Gymnobelideus; species Gymnobelideus leadbeateri. The sequence continues at coordinate 84,508 of WOXC01010392.1, read as the reverse complement.
GACAGCAGCTGGCTGTCTTTTTTACTATATTTATATCCCCAAGCAAGCTCTTAATAAATGCTTGTTTCTTCCTTCCTTTTTTCTCTTTCTCCTTCCCTCCCTTTCTGCCATCCTTCCTTCCCTCCCCCTCTTCTATCCTTCCCATCCTTCCTTTCCTTTCTTTCTTCCTTCCCTTTCCTCTCTCCCTCCTTCCCTCTCTGTCATTACACCCTCCTTTTCATCCTCTTTTCTTTGCCTCTCATCCCTCCCTCTCCTCTCTCCTTTCTTTCTTCTCCCTCCTTTCTTCTTTTTCTCTCCTTGCCCCCCCTCTTCCTCCCTCCCTTTCTTCCTTCCTCCCTTCCTCCCTTTCTCCCTTCCTTCTTTCCTCCCTCCCTTCCTTCCTTCTGTCCATCTTTCTTTCTTTCTTTCTTTCTTTCTTTCTTTCTTTCTTTCTTTCTTTCTTTCTTTCTTTCTTTCTTTCTTTCTTTCTTTCTTTCTTTCTTTTTCTTTCTTTCCTTTCTTTCTTTCTTTCTTTCTTTCTTTCCTTTCTTTCTTCCTTCTTTCCTTCTTTCTTTCTTTCTTTCTTTCTTTCTTTCTTTCCTTTCTTTCTTCTTTCTTTCTTTCTTTCTTTCTTTCTTTCTTTCTTTCTTTCTTTCTTTCTTTCTTTCTTTCTTTCTTTCTTTTTCCTCTCTCTCTCCCTCTCCATACAAGTTAGGCTGATTTCCCCCTGAAAGACAAAAAAAATTGTCCCCAACATTTGATTGCTAGTACCTCTCTTGATGTGACTTCTTGACAGCTCTGTCCATATGGATGTGACTTCCTGGTCACTTAAGGGCATAAAAAGGACCACCCACGAGGAGTCCAGATCCTTCAGACAGCTGATGTTCTAAGATTCTTGAGTCACCACGTACTGCCCTGCTGACTAGACTTTCCTATATGGAGGCCAGGAGGACCATGTCTACCCAAGCTAAGGGCTGGAGTATCTTTACAGAATAACTTGTTTATGCTATGGCTGAGTAAATCTCCTTTGAAAATTGTTAAATGACTTAATAATGCCCATTTCATTCTAACACTGATCCTGAACTAGCAGGGTACTAGCCTGCATCTGGGCCATCCATAACGCATCCCTTTTCTATTCATGACCTTTTAAGGGGGTAATGTATTCATGAGGTGGTACCTGGTTCAGGTGGTCAGCAGTGTCGAAACTTACTTAGACGTGAGCACCATTTCACTGCAGAGTACAATTAACCATGAAGCCTAGATGGAGTTAGGAAATTACTTCCCTCTATCTGAATTTTAAATGTACCGATAAATGTGGAATCCTTGACTTGTACTCACATAATATTCCATTTCATGCATCATTGAATATTAGCAAAAGGGTTGAAAAAGCAGTATTATTAAAGCCTGAATTTGAACAGAATTTAAAGAAACATATAATTGATTGAATTTCATCAAAGGGTATGTAGTTAATTGGTAATATGCATTCCCTGCTCACCAGGAACCAATTACTATTTAAAAAAATTATATCTGTTCTATTGTTGGTCTAAAAATTACAGGTGTAAAATTTTTATGCCCTTTTTGTTCTTAAAAGTATAATTGTTTTATTTGAGAGAAAAATACAATGAAATGTGCTCCCATAACCGTTTATAGCATTAATGTAAATAATGTGATTATAAAATTCAGTGATGAATAGTAACCAAGGGACAGAGAAATTAGTAGGTTCAGTAAAACTCCATGAATTCTCACTACGAAACAGGAGACCCATTTTGAATTATACCAATTATTGTGGTGCCAAACCAATAAAATGTAAGAAAAATTGAAATATTTTCTATCACAAGAGTATATGCTTCCCACTCTCAAATTTTAGTTTAATCTAATTAATTAATTAGTGATCATTTGAATAGCATGTTGGTCAAAGAAAAGTACATTAGGCTGCCTTCTACACCAGGGCTTCTTAAACTTTTTCCATTCTGGACCCCTTTTAGGGCTTCAGCAGGGTTCAGTGGCGCTGTTTGGCCTGAGGGCATGCACAGTGCTGTGTATTGAGAAGCAAGGCTTCAGTGAATTTGTGCAATGCAGCACTGGCAAATCCTGCCAGAAACACCTTGGAGTCATTACGCATTTGATTTTGGATTAATTTTTGATTATTGAATGTACAGAAACCTTTTACCATTGCCAGTTTTTTTGTGACCCCATGTACATTGGTGACCCACAGTTTAAGAAGCATTGTAAAGTCTACACCAGGGCTCCTTGGTGACTCCTCATGATGTGGTGGGGACCCTCGGTTTTCCAGTTTGTGTCCTGGGAGTATAAGGACTGGGGGGACCTCCCAAGAGGGGAAAGGCTTCAAGCTGGAGCCTAGGGAGGGACTGAGCATCTTGGCTGGGAATCATCTGCCTAAGTAACAGCAAAGAGGTGTTCTCAACAGAGGATTGGGCACCGAGTTTTGGATCTTGGGCCTGCATCAATCTGCAACAGCCTCCTGGGGCTGTGGTCTCCAAGATGTTTTGGCCCTGCAGCCCATCAGTAAAAAATATTTGAGAATGCACACATATGTATTACATTGTAGGTAATATAGACTAGATTACATACTATATATTAAATGTAGAAATGTTTATTTATAAACTATATGCATATACTAATGTCATGTATAATTAAACTACTGTATAGATGTACATTATATGCATTATAAACCACACATAAAAATAGAAGTTAAAAAGATTGAAATAATGATGAAATAAATGATATTAAATACATTTTATTTTATTAATTAACAGTGCAAAACTCTTTTGTTCTCATTAAAATATTATTAAAGTTTTATTTTTACAAAAAGCAATGCAATGCAGTGTGCTTCATTATTTTTGAAAAGGTCAGGTTAGCACTGTGAGATAGCAGTTTGTAGGGCTATTTCTAAACTCAGTTTATTTCAGTGCTTGGTTTTAATGACCATCATAGCAACAGGATATTTCACAAAGACAAGCAGATCTCAATGGATGAAGTACGTTGGAGGTTGTGCTACTTGTAGAGCTGGAATGCTTTGGCTTCCTCTACCAGGAGAGTTTGGGATATTTACTTTGAAATTGTAGCAATAACAGAATTCCCCTAAGACCTTGTTTGGGAGTGGGCACCTCTCTCCCGCTCTGGTCTCTGGGAGAGGGACCTCAGAATTAGCTCAGTTCTTACGGAACATTGATCCAACCAAGGTCCCACCCAAGTGTGGTGTGGCTTCAGTTCACATCTTAGCAACCTCTAGGCTAGGTCCTGGAAGTCACTCACTCAGGCCTGCCATTTGAATTTGTAGTATTATAATCATTGTGGATTGTATTCTATCTTTCCTTGCTTTCCTGTATACAGTTTCATATGTTTTTTTTTCTTTTTGCTTACATAAAAAGTGCTGCTATAAATACCTTGGTATACCTGGGACTTTTTCTTTCTTCCCATCCTTGACCTTCTTGGAGTATATATAACCTGATATCACAATCACTGAGTCAATGACAAGAACACTTTAATCATTTTTTTCTCACAGGGTTAAAAATTGTTTTCCAGAAAATCTGGACCCGCAGTTTACAACTTTAGCTCCAAGTGTCTACAGCCCAGCTAACAGTGATGATTTCTGGCTTTTATCATCTTTGACATGTTGAGTGGTCTAGCTTAAAAATTTCAGAATTTAAAAATTATCATTTTATTTATTAATAACAACCTCATCATCATCATCATCATCATCATTATAGTTATGTAATGATTAGGGTGATCTTTAAATGGTTGTTGACAATTTGCAGTTTTTCTTTTGAAAAGTATTTATTCATAACCTTTGATCACTTTTAACTTTTGGTCATACACACAGACATATGTTGAGGAGTTCTTTTTCTTACATGTTAAGACATTAGTGAGAGACATTTGATTGTATTTTTGTTTGTTTGAACTTAACACTTTCTCTTCTGTTCTAGCATCAGTGATTTAATTGACAAAATTTTTTTCTCATTTCTTTTGTATTTTTTCCATTTTATTTGAAAAAAGAAATTTGTTAAGATACATATTTCTGAATTATGAAGAAAATATTTTGTTGTTGAGTAGTACTTTTATTTTTGATAACAGTTGTATAAACAGACAACTTTATAGGCATTTAGTTAACTTAAGAATATTTTTAGTACTCTTTTAAAAATTAGACATTTACAGAAGAAAAAAGCCATCTATTTACAGATATTTCTATTAAATCACATATATTATGGGCCTATAATTTAAATAAAGAAAAGCTTATATATTGGCAAAAAAAAAATGCCTCCTAACCCCATATACTTTTTAGGAAAGTCTCTGAAAAGAAATAATTTACCAAATGATCATCTTGAAAGATTAAATTTACTTTATAAAAGTAAGTATTTTCCCTAACTTTGGTTAATGTCAGGATTAGACTCTTTACCCATGGGTTGACATTAGCAATGCATGGTAACATCATTTTGGTTTCTTGTCCCTTACTTCATTAAGGTGAAAGCTGAAAAAAGAGAATCCTTCAAGCAAGTAAGTAAGATTTTCCTAAGTAAGATTTTAATATCAATCAGGGTCAAATATTAATCTCTTACAAATGGTGGAAACAATGAAAGGAGAATGTACAATATGTACCACTACAGAGGATTCCTGTAAGAAGCAATTCGATTGTTTTCTTCCCATTACAAGTTCTTTTTTGTTTCTGATTTTTCATCCATTAGATCTTTAAATCCCAGCTTTCCCAGTGATTCTTGTGCCATTAGCTGCCTTTCCATTCTTCATTCTAAATATTCTTTTGATTCATTTATGCACAAAGCATTTTCAAAATTATTATCACGAAGACACTTCATGAATTTTTCTTTAAAAGCTTTACATTCACCGAAGTGGTCCAGTGGGAAGCTGCCCTTATCTGGGGGTTGGGGCTGGAAACTCTTGGTGTCAAAGTTCATGGCAGTAGACATGGTGTCCATGGGTCTTTAAGCGTGGGCTGGGAGCCCCCTCAAACCGGCAGTGGATTGCGGAGTGGCAGAGCAGGCAGCTTGAGCCGAGCCTCATTGACAAAATTTTTAATTTTATTTAATTAAATTTCTCTTTTATGGTTACCTTTATCCCTTGATTGATTAATATTTATTTCCCTAGTCACATTTCTTAAATATATCTCCTCCATTCACCATTGATTTTTATGTTGTAATTTTTTATATTTAAACTACATATTTATATAAGTTATGATATAATGCCCTAATTTCTATCAGTCTGCTTTAGCTTCTTGTCAAATGGGGAGCCCTTCCCTAAACAGTTTAAGTTCTTTGGTGTATTGAACACTGGAGTTCTTGTTCACGTCTATTATACTGGTATATCTCTCAACTTTTAAAACCAGTATCAAAGAGTTGTGATGATGATTATTTTATAATATGGTTTAAGGTCTGTATGTGCTATTCTCTTTTCATTTCTATTCTTAAAAAATTCCTTTACAGTCTAGACCTTTTGTTCCTCCTAATAAATTTTTATTATTTTGTCTACCTCTAAGCACTATATTATCATTTATGTGACATCTTTATTTTTATTATATTGACACTGCCCAGTCATGAACAATGACTATCCCTCCAATTTTTTATCCTCTTTTATTTCTGTAAAGGGTAGATCATTATTGTAATTATTTATGTCCTGAGTGTCTGGCCAGGTTAATTACCAGGTGTTTTATATGTTTTTAGGATTATCTTGAATGAAAATTCTCTGTTATTTCCTCTTGCATGGTTTTGCCACTGTTTTATTGAAATGCTGATGATTTGGTTGACTTTATTGTGTATTCAGACTGAACTGACATTATCAATCTTCTTGATTATTTGGTTTGCTAATTCTCTGAGGTTTTGTTGTCTGCAAATAGGAACTATTTTAATCTATTCTTTGCTTGTGTTTATATTAGTAATTTTTTTCCTGTCTTATTGTACATACTTAGCATTTCTAAAATATATAAAATAGTTCATGGGAGCTATTTTATCTGAAAATTATGCAGTTTTAAAATTTTAGTCGTCTTTGCTATTTTTAGGGACTTTTTACATTAATGAATACTATTTTTATCAAAGAGTTTTAATTATTGATGAAATCACATCTTTTTAGTTTTTATAGTTTGGTTAATTATTCTAATTGTTTTGTAATATTGAATTGCACCTGAATACTTGGTATAAATCTAGCTTAATTGTAGTGATTTTTTTTGGATATACTGTGTTGGCCTCTTTGTTAAAATTTTATTTAAAATTTTTTTACATCAATATTCATTACTGAGATTTGTCTATAGTTATATTTCTTTGTCTCATCTCTCTGAATTTTGAATATCAGTTCTGTAATTTGTCTCAGAGAGAGAGTTTAGTAGAGGGCCTTCTCAGTAATTGGCAATAGATTTTTATAACAAAGGTGTGTTTACTTTGCTCTTTAAATGTTTCATGTAATTCACTTTTGAATTCATGTAGACTTGCTTCCTTGAAGCCTCTCATAAGCCACTTCCGTTGGTAGCTCCTTCATAGTTTGCTCAATGTTTGGTTTTTGATATTGAAAATTTTAAGAACTCCATTTATTGTTTTAATTTGGGTATTTTATATTTTTATAGGTAATTATCCATTTCTTCTCATTTCTTAGTTGTAACATATCATTGTGTGTAGCAATTTCTGGTCACATTTCTTCTCTATGTTCATTTGTTATTTTCCTAATTTTATTTTCCTTTATTTTTGATGAGTATACTAAAGGTTTATTAATATGTTTTTAAATGAGTGCTCATTTAAAAATAACATAGAAAATTTGCAAAACAATTGTGCAATTTTAAGCTTTAATGGCTTAAATTAAGGATGAGACCCTCTACAATAGTTTTTTTAATTTTATTTTTCAATGTAATTTCTTATTTTGTTTTGGGTTTATTAATTTGTTGATTTTTCTAGTTTTTTTTTTTTTTTTGTGTTGCATACTCAGTTCATTAATCCCTTCTCTTTTTTGTTACTATTTTATGTTTTCAGAGACATAATTTTTCCTCTGAGGACTGCTTTAGGTGCATCCAAAAAATTTTGGTATGTTGTCCCATTGTTTTTCTCTTTTTCATAGTTATTGTTTCTATCTCATTCTTTGAACCACTCGTTAAAAATTTCATTAGTATTCATTATAGCCTATGTCTTTATTATGAGTTTCCTTTATAAATTATTTTATAGTATCATAATCCATAAAGGATATGCTTAATATTGCTACCTTTTATGTTTGTTCATAATTCCTTTTTACCTTAGCAAAAAATAAGTTTTTATAAAGGTACCATTCATACTGAGCAAATGTATATTTTAAAAATCTGATTATTTCTCAAGTCCTTTATATCTAATTTTTCATACAGACTATTCAGCTTTGTGGTTTTCTTCTGGTTTGTCTTCCGAGTTAGATTTTTTTTTTTAATCTCTGAGAGAGGAACATTAAACTTTCCTATAATTATTGTGTTATTAACTATGCCTTATTGATATTTTAGTAATTTTTACCTTATGACTTTAGATACTGTGCCATTTGGGGTGTGTGTGTGTGTGTGTGTGTGTGTGTGTGTGTGTATGTGGGGAGAGAGAGAGAGAGAGAGAGAGAGAGAGAGAGAGAGAGAGAGAGAGAGAGATTTAGTTTTTAAATGTTTCTTTTCTGTTACAGATTGTTGGGTTTTATCTTAGTCATTCTAGCATTCTCTTCCATGGGGGGGGGGGGGTTACATTTGCATTTTCCTCCATTTCATCCTTTTCCATTGATTTCCCTTCTCTTTTAAGGATTTAGTACATGTGTTTAGCCCTGCTTACACTCTTTGAACCCCAGTTTTCTTCTATAGGCTTTTTTATCCTCTTCCCATTTTCATGCCCTATGCCAAGGTCCTTGACTATTTAAGTTACTTTTCTGTACCCTCCCTTCTCCTAGTCCAGATAAGAGTAGAGTTTAGAGCCCTCCTTTGTACCTCCATCCCATTCATTCTTCTAACTCTGAATAACGCTCACTTGTGGTGCCCTTTTGTGAGAAGTGTTGATTGACTTTATGCCTCTCCTTGTTTCCTTCTCATTCTAGAGTAAGAACTGTACATAAGGATTCTGGATGAAAAGGACTTGCTCTCATTCCTCTTAACCCGTTTATCTGTTAGCTCTAGAAAAGTTCTTGTGTTCTCTGTCCTTCCCAATGTATATTTTTAAGCTTAGAGGTGTATTTTTTTTGGGGGGGGATAGCATTCTGATGATCCAAACTCTCAGTAATATTCATTCAAGAAGAAGACAGTGCCATGTGTTAGAAGTCGTTCTTTCTCCACAAGTCATGGTCCTACCACAGTGAGAACCCATATTATATTCACCACTTATGTATCCCAAGGCCAGTCTATTCTACCTATGTATCTGTCTCCTACCTACCCTAAATGTTAGGTGTCCCCAGGGGCGTTCTTCTAAACACAGACATTTCTCAGAAAAGAAGTCTCCAGTCTCAACAAACTCAACAAACAAAAAAACAACAAAAAAAAGTCTCCCCTCAACAAAATCTGGTAGGAAACCCTTGTTACTTCTTTCTCCTCCTGCTTTGGATGATCCTTCTCCAGCATTTACTCATGAGAACTCTTCCTAGGACAAGACCTATTCCTTCTTCTCCCACGTCCCTTCCATCAACTTCACTTACCCCATGCTCTCACGGCTCCCCAGGTACATGAGGTACTACTCTCTCTCATCTTAAATGAAGGCAAGGTGGAGCCCAAGTCTGGCCTCTTCTCATCTCTGGCCTTTGCTCTCCCTAAACTGACCCACTTCATGTTAGCCCCACTTCTGCCCAGATGCTTCATTTATGGAGAATACGTTTTAGTCTATCCAGTATTAACTCAGTTACTTTCCCTTCCTCCCTCCCTCCTGACTCTTTAAACTTCTCTTACTCGTTCTTTCCTCAGTTTCTTTGGCCTCTAGATGCTAGGATTCTAGATTTTAGCAGGAAGAAACCACAGAGCTCATCTGATTTAAAATTTTCATTTAACAAGTTTGAGATTTGAGGCTGAAGGAGGTTAAGCCCGAGGCCAGGGTCACACAGGCCAGCAGTAGCTCGTTTTCAAACCCAGGTCCTCTGACTTCAAATCTAGCTCGGATCCCCCCATTGCACCAGATGTCTCTTGGTTCTCTCTTTTCCCTTTTTAGGCCAATATGTGATTTCAGAAAACAAAGCCTTGTCTATCTTAGAATTTATTCGTGGTTTAGTCTTTTCTTCTTAACTCTTTTTACTTCATTTTGCTCCCAAAGGTTTTTGTTTTTGAGCCTGGATCTCTCTGTTTTTCCCCATTCTAGAAATATAGCAGCCCCTCACTAGCCTGGCCCATCGATTCCATTTCTAACCATTCCTTAGGCAGTCTGGTGGTTCACCACCGATGGGGGCAAGACTTAGTGGGAATACCTGGTCACCTTATTCCCCCTGCATCCAGAATTCCCAAGCTCAGGCAATCCACCAGCTTTAGCCTCCCCAGCAGCAGGAATTATAGGCTCCAAACTTGCTTTTTTATGTCTCTCTCACTCAAAGGACCTCCTTACTTCTGGTTTCTAATGACTTTTTATATTGCTATTTAATTGTGCAATTTATATTATTCAAAGGGTTTTTATTTTTTTTACAACATAGTAGTAGTCTAATGCCTTCTTTAATTTCTTGTGGATAAGTGGTCCAAAATTAGTCAAATCAGTTTTTCTATGGTAGATAAGGAATGAATTTTAAAATCATATTATTCCTTGGCGAGCTTAGGGTTTCTTTCTATTAGTGATCTGCATATTATTTCAACCAATTTATTGTTCTTTGCTTTTTAAAATACTTCTTGGGTAGGAGTTTGGTAATTAGGCTTTTCAGTTCATTGTGGTGGTTTTGTTTTTCCTAAGAGACCCTTACTTTTCAAAATGGTATTTGTGAATTTTGTCTTCAAAATCAATCACTTTGGGAAGTATATAAAGTATATATTCTTTTAAGTTACTGCCTTGTTGCTTTTCCTTCACATTTTTATTTGTGAGGTCCCAATTTGCCTTTTTCAGAGACTGTGCAGTTTTGAAGAGTCTCTCTATTGTGTTTTTTAAACTGGCTAATGCCATTGGTTCCTAGTCATCTAGATTCCATTCCATCTATTCTTTTAATTTTCCTGTTCTTTTGAACCACTTGGAGTTTCTTTCTATTATTTCCTTAGTGCTCAGGGTTCTTGCAGAATTTCTTGGCTCTTTCTTTTTTCCTGCAAGTTTTCAGTCTATTTTCTATTACTGAATGATATGCAATCACTGGCTGCATCTTTTTTCTTATTTTAGTTCACTCACTTTTTCTTGTCCCACAACTTTCTCTGTAAGCTCTCTTGCTATGTGGCCACACCCTTTTGATCATTTGCTTTTGAATCAGGCCTACAAAAGGGCTTCTCCCCCAGCTACTACCATGTACTTTCCTTTTTCCTTGAGGAGGCCAGTAGAGCCAGGAGACTTCAAAGTGTTCTTGTGTTGAGGGTGGAGGGTATCTGGCTGGTATCTATTTCTTATGAAAACTCTCCTTCCCCTTACATCAGCACGGAAGTCTAGCTCTCCATTGCTCCATTCACTTTCTTCACCGTTGGACTGGGAGAGTTTAGGGCTCTCCCCAACCCCTATTAAGGGATAGATCAGAGAGTTCCATTTGGAAGCTGCTAAGGGTGGGGAGGAGAGAGGCCCTAAATGATCCTGCTCCAACATCTCTAACATTGTGATAACAAATGTCGAAGCTCTAAATGAAAGCCTGTGTGGTCACGATAAATACCTTTGGAATCATGATGAAAACTGACCGTCTAGAGAGACGATTGGAATACCATCATGCCCACTGCTAGTTTTCTAAGGATTGCTTCTGGTTTAGCATCCAGGGCAGCTAAATCTTCATTTAGTACACAGTTTTGTCTATAAGCCCTTCCTGCTGCCATGTTTTATGATAGAACATTTATGATCACACCCACTCCTTGTACAAAACATGTATAAGCCATGGGAGCAGGTACTTCTCCCAGATATTGATTACTTTAGTTCTTATAAGAAGAAAGGAAACAGGCATTCATTAAGTGACTGTGCGAATCACTTACTATTCCAATAGTTGTTACTGTGGGCAAACTTTTGGATTTTTCTGTACTCTTTGTTTACCATAGTAGTTCTTTTACAATACAGTTAACATGAGCACCCCACCTGCTGAGCAGTGTCCTAAACGTTTGCCCATGATTCTCTGATAAAAATAGAAAAAATATTAAATGAAGCCAGGTATAAAATAGCACATTTTAAGAGACCCAATGTTGTGTAAACAATTTTCCTCTTAAATCTTTTTGGTTAGCTGTAGTTCCCCTCCTAGGCTTTGCAGGCACAACAGATTGGTAATGGTGTGATGGGCACAGCCTGATAGAAAACTATGGCTTCAGTTGGAGTTTCAACTTTGTTGTCTTAAAAAAAATCATTCGTGGTGTGTTCACCATGCAGGTTCCTGTGCAGTCTTGGTTTTTCACATGCATGAGGTTTTGATATAGTATTGGGAAGATAGCCCCATGTTGACTTTTACCCTCATCTTGAAGATAAAATTGACTTGATATTTGAGCATCTTCTGCTGATCAGATGGTAAAGGAGAAAGAATGTTGGACCAAGCTCGAGTCCCATGTCAGCTGCTTTCCTAACTCTGTGACTGCAGGCAAGTTACCTTTTCCTCTCAGGGCCTTGGTTTACTCATCTTTTAGATTGAGGCATTAGGCTGGATTCTCTTTAAGAGAAAACACTCCCTCTATTAGTCTGTGATTCTGTGAATGTGGTTGAAGAAAATGAAGTCTGATTTGCAGGTTAGTCTGGTAACAATGGTGGTGATGATGATGATGGTTGTGATGATGGTGGTGATGATTATTATGATGGTGGTGGTGGTGGTGGTGATGATGATGATGATGATGTGATGGTGGTGATGATGATGATGAAGCTCCTTTAGAAGTAAGAAACATCAAAGATGCATTGAAGATACTAATTTAGGAGGAAGGAAGGCAGATTTTTAAAAAAGCCACTCAACATGGTAGATTTGACATTTGATGTATCTTTTCATTTGCATTGTCATTCTCAGCATCTTACGGCATTCATGTTCCTGAATTTCTTTTATTTGCTGACAGTTCAGTAATATGTAACAATCTTTCTAAGTAGTTCTAATTGCAGTGATGAAAGCGGCATCATAATCGGGTAGTGGTATGAAATTAATGTTTTTTAATATAAATACCCATCTTTAGAATTTCTAATAATTCTGATGTTAAAAAACACTCTGGAATAAAACTTTGCAATAAAGATCCACTCTTGGAGGGAATGTTTTTCTTTTATTAATTGATCCTTAGTCTTTAGCCAGTTCTAAGTCGAAGAGTCCTTAAAATGTCCTTCCTAGCCTGTCTAGTCTGAATTAAAGAACATTAGTTTCTCTCATGATGTGTGGACCACCAAGAAAGGAAAATACCCCAGGACTTTAGGAACTCTATAGGAGTCATGGTAAGGCCCCAACAACTCAAAAAAGAAATGCTTAAAAACTTCCCCACAGCTCCTAGAGTGATGTAGATTCTATGTTCAGCACATCCAAAGGACATATGTGGTCCTGTGACATACTCCTTACTCCTCAGGTTGTAGAAAGACATATGTGGAATGTGCAGGGAGGGTGGCCACTTTCAGAATGCCTTTGCCCCCCATTATATGCCATCTCCCAACCCCATGAAGAGGAGATGGGGGACTTTGATGAGTGCCCCTTTCCTTTGGTGTCATAACCCAAGGGGGGCTGCTGTAATTGTGCAAGCCCTTTTGCTCCTCCTTGAACAACATTCAGTCAATCTGGCATCTAGATTTTGTCATTTAGAAACTAAGTTTGTCTACTAGAACACCACAGTCATGATCCTTTGCCATTTAAACAGTTTCTCTGTGCTATCATCTATCATCCATTCAAACCCTGGAAAGTGGTTGCCAGGATTCAAAAATCCTTCTTTGCCAAATGAATGTCTGCCAAACACCTGGTACCCCCACATATCTGTGCACATAAGGACACAGTCCTCAGCCAAACCAGCAGAAGAGAAAAGGGTGGCAGAGACAGCTACAAATAGAAGCTCGACTCTTTTGGAACTCGAGAGCAAACATGAATTTATTAGGCCCCTGCTGGGAGGCATGTGCAGGGAAGAGCAGACCTTCTCACGCATACTCATTGCTTCATTTTTCTCTGTCAAGCTAACGGCCTGGGCAGTGTTATTTTTTAATTGTGCTACTTTTAATAAAATGGGCCTCATGTGCTTGCTGCCAATTGTCACAGCTAATTTGGATAATGCCAGTTTGCCACTGTTAGGAGCTGCTCAACCAAAAATGTATCATGATCAGCTGCACGCAGGAAAAAGCTACTTTATACCAAGAGAGTCTGAGCTTGACATCAGGAGGCCCATCCCAGCAGTTGGCTGACAGGCACACAACTCATAATGGTGACAATTCCTAGGGTGCCTTGTCTAATCTCCATGATGTTCTGGAGATGCCATCTTGGCACACAAAATGCGGCTGCCCATTTTGGCACAGGTGTTCTGGTTGAGTCTCTCTTCTGCCCCCTGGCTGATCCTAAATAATTGTCCCCTAGGGTTACTTCTCCAGTTTTGAAGAGGCTATTGCCCCACTCCCAGAGAGCCAGCACTGTTGTCCCAACTAGTTCTTAGCCTGAACTGGCTGGATTACTGTTAGGCTGCTTGTCTCTGTGATGTCCAGGGTGTCATTCTCTGCAAACCACAAACCTCATATCCCCTTGGATATATTTAGGAGAACAAGAGGACTAAAGTCCCTAATCTTTCTAACTTCAGGAGCATTGAGTGTCTCCTTCCTGTATTGAGTTCACAATCCTTTTGTGCCCATGCCATGTTTTATACCTGTGCCACCTACTCCTATGCTTATAGAAGTGAGGTTTTAAACCTAATAAAGCTTCTCATTTTTCCCTATTGGATTTTGTGAACTTAAACTTGGTTCACCATCCTAACCTACCAGTTTCTTCATACGGTTATGAAATGAGGTCCTAAATCTCCCTCTTGACAGTCTTAATGATTTCTGGAATGATTTAGAGGTAGTAATGGGAAACAGGGCATAGACTCAAGATCCCTGTAGGCCTAATTCTAGTAGAATTATCTGACTTCCAGAGAGAATGGTGTGGTGGGGACAAGATCTCAACAATCTTTGCTTTGTGAAACCCTTGCTTATGCTTAAGCAGATCCTTCTCTGGGCCTCCATTTTCTTGCCTGTAAAGTGAGGGAGGACTATAAAATCAGGAGTTCTTAGTATGGGGTCTACAGATAGATATCAGCAGGAGTGGGGGGAGTCCATGAACCTGAACAGGAAAAAATATATCTCTGTTCAAGATAATTAGTTTACTTATAACCATTTCATGTATTTTATTTCATGTATTTAAAAAAGATTATTCTGAGAAGGGTTCCATAGATTTCACCAGACCCATGGGGCCCATGACACAGAAACAGTCAGGAATTCCTGAACTAGCTGGGCTTGAGAGTCCCTCCTGTTCTAAATTAGATGATCCCATACTAGGGAGAGGATGTCAAAAATCACAGATTCTTTTGCTTCCTTCCACTGATGAACATCTTTTAAGCGACCTGATAAGACACTCATAAGAACAACACACAAGAAAAAATATTTTAAATGGTCAGTATCCTGTTTTTTTTAGCAGTTCCTCTAGTCTAACTGCAACATAAAAAATCATTGCAATTGTGACCAGCTTCGTGGTATAGTGGATTGAATCAGCAGGTTCTGAGTTTGAATCTTGTTCTAGTCACTGGCTGTGTGACCTTGAGCAAGTCACTGTCAGACTCAGTTTCTTCAATCTGTAAGGTGGGATAATTATAATAGCAACCTTACTTGTTGTTGCTGATATCTTTAATGAAATCATCTGTGTAAAGCATTCTGTAAAACCTTAACGTTGTGATGTGATGCTGACTCTTATTACTGTGATTTAAGTTCATGAGGCTCAGAGTGTGTCACATATGTGAACATTGACTTGCACACATGCACACACACATGCACACACAAGCATACACACATACACACACAGCACACTGCAAGTCATCTTGTCGTAGGGGCTAGAGATCTAGCCTTAAAGCCGGGTTCAAGTCCTCTTCTGACCCAGATTGGCTGTGGGATGCTGGGTCTTGCACCCCATCTGTGCTTTGGGCAATTCTCTAACAAGACTCCAGAATGCGGAGAGTATGCCGACCTCCACTGCTAAAGCCATGAGGGCACAGATCTGTTCCCTGTGTCTGTCATCTATATATGTGTGTATATAAAAGATGTATTTCTCTGTTACTTTATTTTAAAATGAACCAGTCACAAGGATTGGTCATTTGGGAAAAAACAAACAACAACCTTAGGCAGCATGTAAAATGACCACCATTCTCAAGCAGGCAGTTTGGGGCATGGCAGGCGAAGGTCACCAATTGCTATGAGGGCAGAGGCTAGTAAGTGAGGTAATTGTTTAATATGCTTCTCAGTACAGGCATCTCTGTCCCTCTGTCTCTATCTCTCTGTCTCTGTCTTTGTCTCTGTCTCTGTCTCTGTCTCTGTCTCTCTTTCTCTCTGTCTCTGTCTCTGTCTGTCTGTCTGTCTCTCTCTCTGTCTCTCTCTTTGTTTCTCTCTTTTTCTCTTTCTGTCTCTGTCTCTCTCTCTTTGTTTCTCTCTCTTTGTCTCTCTCTCTGTGTTTCTCTCTCTTTGTCTCTCTCTCTTTCTCTTTCTGTCTCTGTCTCTCTGTCTCTTTGTCTCTCTGTCTCTTTTTCTGTCTCTCTTTGTTTCTCTCTCTCTTTTTCTCTTTCTCTCTGTCTCTCTTTGTTTCTCTCTTTGTCTCTCTCTGTCTCTTTGTTTCTCTCTCTCTTTTTCTCTTTCTCTCTGTCTCTCTCTTTTTCTCTTTCTCTCTGTCTCTCTCTTTGTTTCTCTCTTTTTGTCTCTCTCTCTCTGTCTCTTTGTTTCTCTCTCTCTCTCTCTCTCTGTCTCTTTGTTTCTCTCTCTCTTTCTCTCTGTCTCTCTCTGTTTCTCTTTGTCTCTCTCTCTTTCTCTCTCTTTGTCTCTCTCTTTCTCTTTCTCTCTCTCTCTGTCTCTTTGTCTCTCTCTGTCTCTTTGTCTCTCTCTGTCTCTTTGTCTCTCTCTCTCTCTCTCTCTCTCTCTGTCTCTCTCTGTCTCTCTCTTTGTCTCTCTCTCTCTCTGTGTCTCTTGCTTGTCTGGTCTCTTGTCCTTTCCTCCCCCCTTTTCTTTCTGCCTCTTCTTTTTCTACAACACTGGCTATGTTTTCATTATCAGAATCTTGCATGGGTATTGTTATATCACCGAATCCATGGTACTAGGAGCCAACAGCATTTCAGAGCTTTTCAACAAACACAGTTTGAGACTTGTGAACATAGAGTCAGATGAAAGACAAGGGTGGGGAGGCTAAGAGACCCTTTGCTGAAGACAAGGGCTGCCTTGTCTGCTGAGCTGCCAAAAGGAAAAGCTGTTAGAACTCTTTTCTCTAGAAGACTGAAGCCCCTAGGCTTGTTCGGAGCCAATCTTTTTGTTTTTCTTATTATCTTTATGCAATTTTAAGAAACAACCATTTGTAGTTTCTAGTGACGACATTTTAGGAAAGGAAAAGGCTGCTTGGAGCCAGATGATGGAGGTCCTTCAATGCCATTGGGATTAGTCTGTACTAATTTGCACTGAAGGGGACACTTGAAAGTTTTTAGGTGGAGGAATGGAAGTGTCCTAGAAGTATATTTGGATCCTTACTTGAGCAGAGCTGAGGAGAGATTGGAATCAGGAAGAGCAGGTGCTATTAAATGAGTGTAGGCGAAAACAGAGGAGGAGACCCCGAACTGCAGAGGGGACAGTGAAGAGGATGGTAGAGATGCTACAGAGGCCAGAGTGACAAAGGTATTACATAGGTATTGGGGTGTGGAGGCTGAGGAAGAGTGTTGAATGTGCCTGGAGCTCTGGGGGGGGGGATGGTCATGGCAGTAACAGAAATAGAGCAGGCTGGGGAGGGGACTCCAGTTTGGACAGGGAAGGTGATGAGTTCAGTTTTAGACACTTTTGTTTTGAGATGCCCAAAGAATATCCAGGAGCCAGTCGGGAAATATGGGCCAGGAAGTGTGGGAAAGTTCAGTGTAGATATAGGAGCTGTTGGAGGAGATGTTTAGGGTACATGGAGCAAGGTAGAGTCAGGCTTCTTATATGGAAAAATAAAATGGGGCTCCCTCTCCTTAGAGATTTTCAAACAAAAGTTGGATGACCATTTGTCTAATATGTCATAGTAAGGGTCTTTGTTCAGGTGTGGATGGCTTTTGGGGTCATTTCCAACTCAGAGTTTCAGTCATTCTGTGAGTTTAGAGTGTAGAGAGAGAAAAGAAGAGGTCCTAGGACAAAACCTTGAGGACATCCACATTTGTAGGGTAGCAGGGGGATAGAAGCTAGCCAAAGAGCCACAGGAGCAATGATCTGACAGCACTGTCACAGAAGCCCAAAGGTTACAGGGTATCAGAAAGCAGATGGTAGAAAGGTGAAAAGACAGGACCAACCAGGGCTCGGTGCAAACTCTAAAGGCTTTTGGAACTGGTTTCTGCAATAAATTCTCACTTGGAAGAAAGCTCAGAAAAGAAAGCCGTCAGCTCTTTTATTTTGCTTCTCAGGAAAATTTTGAGAAGGCCAGCCTGAGCAGCAGTAGCAGTGGTGGGGCCAGCTTGAAAAGCGAGCT
The DNA here is from genome assembly GCA_011680675.1 of Gymnobelideus leadbeateri. Taxonomy (NCBI): domain Eukaryota; kingdom Metazoa; phylum Chordata; class Mammalia; order Diprotodontia; family Petauridae; genus Gymnobelideus; species Gymnobelideus leadbeateri. Next base: position 66,805 of record WOXC01010392.1, on the reverse strand, counting down.
TTCTGAAAGTGCTGACCTTCCCCCAGAGAGCTTTCAGCAGCCCTGTGGGAAAGATGAAGACAGAGCCTGTGAGGAAATCTTGTGCGATGATAACTACAACTTAGAAAATATCGAGAAAGGTGAGGGCGTTTGTAAAATGTCAGTACTGACCCATTTCTTATGCTTTCTGTTCCAACATTCAATCATGTCTCTTTTTTGTTGTACAGACATATATTCAGAATTAGATGATGAACTTGACATCTCGGATAACTCCAGCAACTCTAGCTCAAGCCCTTTGAAAGAGTCAGCATTTGGTAAGCCATCTACCAAAGGCCTTCTAAACCAAACCAGTCAGCTGTGTGCTGAAATTGTTGTTACACTTGGGGAAAATGAAGGGATAGAGCACTGACTAAGCTATTAAGTTCTTCACAAATATCTCACAACGATCCCATGTGGTAGGTGTGGGTATTATCCCCATTCAACACTTGAGGAAACTGAGACAGACTGAAATCAAATGACTTGCTCAGGGTCACACAGCTAATAAATGTTTGAGGATGGATTGGAACTCATGTGTTCCTGACTCCAGGCACAGTGTTCTCCCATTGTACTTGCTTCGTTGAAACAAAGAAATGGCAAAACAGAACTCTGGTCAGCTCATACATAGCATTTTGCACAGTAATCTACAAGGGCCTGAAATTCCAGCCATCACAGTACCATTTCCCTACCCCAGCTTAACATGGATGGTTTTGACCATTTTGACCAAATACAGGAACTGTCAAGGAAGCATTAAGGAATCTGACTATCCATTATATACCAGGAGCTAGCTTAGTTGTGATCATAGCAATTATTTGCTTTGGTTGCTGACTTCCAATGAATTTTATTGTTAACATATTGTCCTCAGAGAGGACTGATCTAATGAGCAGGCCAAGAATGTTATCTAAGAGATATTTGCAGTTGTCCTTCTTAGGAGCACAACTGATCCTTGCATCTCTTCCCTTCTGTTTACTGTTACAAACTGAATTTACCCACTGGACTAGGAGGTAACGTCCATGTCTGTAAACATGCAAGGCTGACCCTGGAAGCTGCACTTTGCTGGAAGTTTTCATGTGGCTATTTCAGCTACATTGAGAGTCACACTTTTATGATATGTAATAATGTGTTTGCAGAGCTCATCCCTCTCCTAGACTTACTGGTTCATCCTGGCCAGCACTCAACCGAAATAGGACCTGAAAGTAAAACTGTTAGGATGTATTGATCATTAGAGCCCTAATGGACTTGGCCAAAGTGCAGACACCTAGCCTCTAGTTGGAGTTTCCAAAGTCCATTCAAGAATAGGTCATCGAAGCCCTTCCTGTCCCAAGACAAGAAGGTCACTGAGTCAGGCAGAACCTGCTGGTAACTTTAAGCCTTTTAAAGTGTGCAAGTATCAATTCGAAGTGCTCAATAAAGTTCACAAACATTGAGTTGCTTACAGTGACGGTGTCAAACTCAAGTAGAAAGGGAACCATAGCTTTGCCTCAGGTTGACTTAGAAAACCACATATTAACATCATCTATGTTCTACTGCATTTTTATTTATTTTGTCAAATAATTCCCAATTACATTTTAATCTGGTTTGCGCCATGTTTGGTACCTCTGCTGTATGGTATGCTGAATGCCTCAAACTGTATCATTTGCCGAGGGATTACAATTTTGAATTACAGTTTCCTAATATTGCTAAGCAGGAAACGTTGTAAGACACTTGGTCATTCCAGGGCTCTGTGTGCTTAGCTCCATCCCCTCCTGGGCCTTAAATGATGATAGAAGGGAAGGTGCTGCCTCTATGCCCATCACCATGGAAATTCACTGTCAGAGGAGTTTAGTTTTGTTATTTCCTCTTGTCTATTCTTTTTGGTTTTATTTTTTGTGCTTCTGCTTTTTCTTTAGCTTCCTTTATTTTTTCTTGTTCCCTTTGTCCACTCCCCATCCCACTCCAGCATTTCGTTAAATGCTTAAAAGATTGAAAAATAAATCTTTTAGTCAGGAGACCAGAGACCTGAGCTTGAATCTAATCTCTGACATTTATTAGTTGTGCAATCATGGGCAAAAAACACTTACTGTCTTGGGGACTCTGTTTTCTTGGCTAATAATACTTTATACACCTGAAAACACCCTAGAGATGTGATTTATTGTAAAATCAGTGCTTGGGAGAAAAACTTATTTTAAAACTCTAGCAAATAATTTTTTCTAATGTTTTATTTTACATTTATGTTTTTAAGAATCTTTCCAGTATTTTAAATTGATCATATAACAGAAATTTTGGGAAACAAATCTAATTTTTTCAAATTTAAAATATCTTTTTAGAGAAGAAAATGTAATTACTATTCTGTGCATACATTTGTTTCAGGCGTATTAAAACGAAGTTTCAGTGCTTCTGGAGGAGAAAGACAGTCTCATGGAAGGTCTGTGAAATTTTAGCTTTCAGTAATATTTTAAGCTTTGCAAAGTCAGGATATTGCTAATTGGGCTGGCTGTTGGAAAAAAATGTCTGATGTTTTACATTAAGTAAGAGGTTAGGACATATCATGTTAATTTGCATTCATAGGACTGGTTACTATGTATACATTGATAATAAAAGAATGTTTTCAGAGAGTGTTTGAAAGAGGTAGGTAGAAAGCAAATATTCTAGTACACACAGAGAAAATATGTCAAATTAAATACAAGTTTGTTCTAATTTGCTATGACCTAGTATCTGAGTTTATGAAGAACAGTTATTGTAAGGAATAGGTCTTTGAAATGCCCTAGATTCTTCATTTTGCACAATGAACCCCCAAACCAGCTCCCCTATGACACATAGAAAAGTCTAAGCTAGATTAAGAAACTCTCTATCCTAAAGATACCATTTCTTGAATTATCATGTAAAATTTTGTCACCCAGTAAGTCCTCGAGTAGCCAATTTTTGGGAGAGTACTAATTGCATTCCTGTATCATCAGTTTGTGCCTTGAAACATCCCTTGTAATGGTGGTATGATGGTGAGGTCTCTGGTGAGACCCAGTTCTGGGGACAATCAGAGCTGACTGGGCAGACCTTTTGTATTGATGGAAAACAGTGAATGCTCTGAGGGAGGACATTAGTGCCTGCAGGAGCTGTAGGCAGTGCACAGAGAGCATAGTCTGAGGGATACAGGTCCGGCATAATTGAGCCTTCAATAAACAAAGAAAACTTTATTAAGCATAGTACAATCTTCTAGAAAGACAGAATATAAAAGATTATAAGAAATTGGCCCCACTGTTATTGGCTGAGGAGATATGGCTACACTCTTGAAAAGACAGCAAAAATGAAAGGCACATGTGTGTGTCTAAAAAGTGTTATAAAGGGCAGCATGTTCACCATATAGTTGATTCTGTATATTTTCATAGATGTGTTTTTACTAACCTTTGATAAAGGATTATCTTATAAATTATTCAAACATAAATGAGCTTCTAGAGTGTAAACCATTTGTCAAGAGGAGTGAGCCAATCAGTCAGCGAGTGCTGTTGAATGTCTGCAGTGTTCCAGGTGCTATGTAGGAACTGGTAATACAACACACTGAATGAGTGGAACAATCCTGCCCTAGAGGAGGATGTGGCCTAACCATAGAGAGAATAAATACAAGATGGTCAGGGTGGGAGGGAGGCAGGGAGCCCCTCCTATGAGGAAGTGATGTTTGAGCTGTGTCTTGAAGGAGGAGAGTGATTCTGTGAGGTGGAGGTTGTGGGAGCCTTCATTCCAGGCTTGGGGAAGCAAGCAGTGCAAAGGGAAGGAGGTCTTTCTCTGGAGGTGGATAGTGTTTTCCATCATGAGTCTTTTGGAACTGTCTTGGATTATCCATCATATTGTTGAGAAGATTAAGTAGCTGATCATCACACAATGTTACTGTTACTGTGTACAGTGTTGTCCTGGTTCTGTTCACTTTACTTTGCATCACTTCATGGAAGTCTTTGCATTATTTTCTGAAATCATCTTGCTTGTCATTTCTTATAGCACAATAATATTTCATCACAATCATGTACCTCAGCAGTTTACTGAGTAGAGGAGAGACATGGTCATATCTTTGCTTGAGGAAAAACACTTTGGCAACAAAACCATTGAATAGATCTTTTAGAGACTATGAAGGAGAGGAAGACAATCTCTACTCTCCTAGAACTTAGGATCTAGTAGAGGAAAAAAGACACATATACAAATGACTGGTGTCTCTTTTTTTTTTCTATAAGCATATTGGCCAGTCTTCTAATGAAAAAATTCAGCAGAAAGTTTTGGTAATTTTAAAGGTTCCTTTAAATTACCTTAGGAGTTGAGAAAGACAGAATGTATCACTTTATGGGTGGGTCAATAGCATAAAAAGTAAAGTTAAATTCAGTCACAGACATTGTAATTGCTGAAAGGATTTGAGATGTAAGACAGATATTTTGTAACATGGTCAAGGGAAGGAGAAAGTGTATCTGAACTAGTCATGATGGACAGTGCTTCTCAATTCACGCTTAGTTTTAGCATCAAAGCCAAAACTTAAAATGCGCTTAAATGCAGGTTCCTTACCTTTGACAAGCTTTTGAAGACCCAAAGGCAAAAAAAAAACAAAAACCCAAAACCAAACCCAGTTCTTCCCCCATAAAGCTGCCCCTAAACAATGAGAAGGAGTAAACCAAATGCCCAGATTACAGGCAGGAAAAACTTATACATTCATCTCTATATCAGAGAGCAAAGTCGTTGAGTGACCTAGTGAAACAGGGTCGGATGAGAGTCTGAAGCAGAGTATTTGTGAGAGAGATGCTGTGAGGATGGAAATGAAGTCTGTCAGCTCATTGGCTCTGAGAAGTGACTGAGAATGAAGAGCCGAGTGCAACAATGACGTTGCAAGTCTGATTAACTGAAAGGTGGTGGTGCTTGGGACAGAAATAGGGATGTTTGGAAGAGGGTGAGTCTTGCGGGGAAAGCCCCCGAAGTCTGTTTTTGACACATTCATTTTGACTTGCTAGTGAGGCATTCAATGGAAAATGATGAACAGCCAGTCGGTGATTTGGGGCTAGAACTCAGGAAGGAGACTTGGGCCAGATATGTCGATTTGGTGGTGGCTGTTGTGTGTCCTTGGTTCTCAAGGAGTACCATGTCATCAGGGAGGTGATGCTGAAACGTGCAAGTAATTGGATTTAAGTGGGGGAGGACTGTGCAGAGTCACCAGCCTCATTTTCTCCTCTGGAGCCATGTGAGTCCAGTGGTGAGATATGGATCAGGGCCACTGAAAATGGCAGTACTCGTCAGTATAGAGATGATAATTAGGCCCAAGTGACTAAAGAAGTCACCAGGAAAGAGAGCATAGAGAAGAGGGCCTAGGACAAATTCTTGGAGGTTTATCCACAATTAGGGAGGCATGCTATGAAGGATGGTCCTTCAAAGGAATCTGAGAAGGTATGTGGATAGGAGGAGAATCAAGAGAGTGATTCCATTAGAACTCAGAAAGGAAGGCATCTTCAGGAAGGGGAGGTGGTCCCCCTTGTCAGACGTCACAGAGAGATCAGTAAATAGGTCTGGCAATTAAGAGATCATTGGTAGCTTTAGAGAGGGCTGTTTTAACTGAGAGATTAAATCCAGTCTGATCACATTCGTGAAACCTTTACTGATCCCACTACCCAAAAGTAGGCTCTCCCAACTTGGAACACTGACAGCACATATTTACACCTCTCTAAGGCATTTATCAACTTTACTTATTATTAAACTTATTTCTAGGTGTCTTATCTCTCCTACAAAATCTTAATTCTTTGTGGGCAAAGACCGTGTCTTATGTATTTTTGTATTGGTGCCTTGAACAGACAAAGGAACTAACTAAATGTTACTTTAAAAAATGAAACAATATTCAAGAGTCCTGGGGTGGGCAGGAAACAAAAAAGAGAAAGAGAGAGCTAGAATGAGGCTGTGTAATGGAAAGTACACCAGTCCAGTCTGGATTGAGCAGCTAACAGGAATTATGATTCATAAATTTTCTCCTTTCCTGCTAAGGACATCACCCTAATTTGAACTCAGGTCTTGTAAGCTACAGGCACCTGATACTCAAGCATCCTACACCAGTGATCTTTCTTCAAATTCCATCCATCTTGCCATGATACAGTTTAGTGATGCCTGCGCCTGAAAATCCATCCGCCATCCTGGAGCCTAGAACCTTGGCCAGTGCCATGAGCTTGAAGCCCTGGTTTTTCCCTTGTCCTGTTGCTTAGGCAACAAGGTTTCTCCATGCCTGCCTGCATCCTGTTGCCATGGTAACAGGCCAGAGGGAGCAGGCAGCCTTGAGTGGTCCAAGGTTTTCAGTAGCCAGGCTCTGACTGTGGGCCGACTCTTCCTCTGCCGACTTCATTTATGTATATCTGTGTATATATCTGCTTGCAGGTGTGTTTGGCATTTGTATTTAAAGATGACTTAAATTCAGTTTTTGCAGGAATAACTGCAGGACCATTGTGTGATCTCAGAGTCGATGGAGTCGGCCTCTTATTAACAGCTGTTGCTGCTTTTTTCAGAGCTTTCCTCATCATCTGTGCTGCCTATTTTTCTGCTAATTTTAGTTAAACTGAGCCAACTGGCCTTGGCTTGCCTAGAACCGACGTAACTTATCTGAACCGTCAATGGGAAATGTCATCACCAGGCCAGTAAGAATTACCTTGTGCATGCTTTCTCTATGAAGGAGCCCAAACTGGATGCTTTATTATTTCCCTTAAAAGAATTCCTCATAGGATTAACCAGGAAACTATAGTTAGAGGCCATTTGGTGGAGTAGGAGTACTGAACATGGAGTCACAGGACCTGAGTTCAAATCTTGTGTGACCAAGGCAAGTCACTAGGTCCTCTCTTTAAAATGAGGGGGTCGTTAGCTGGCAATTGCTAACATTTATGTAATGTTTTAAGGTTTGAAAGCTTCTCTCTTTCCCTCTTGCTCCCTCTTTCCTCCCTATATAAAATCTCAGTTGACTCTCACAACAATTTTGTGATGCTGTTATTGTCCCCATTTTACAAATGAGGAAACTGAGGCAGTAGAGGTAGAGAGAATTTCCTGTGACCACAACGGCTAGTGGATATCAGAGGCAGGAGACTCGGGAGATTCTGGTCTCAGAATCATAGATTGTGAGCCAGAAAGGAACTCGGAGCAGTCCAGTCCAAGGGCCTACTTTTATAGGTGAGTGGAATGAAAGGCTGGTGGAGTGAAGAGATTTGCTCCAAGGCATACAGATAGTTAAGTGTCGGAAATGAGATCTGCATGAAGGGCTTCTCTTTTCAGAGTCCAGGTCTTTCCACTATATCATTGCCACTATCTGACTCAGAAGCCCTTCACTCCATCCACCACACCACAGACTGCCTCTAAGGTGCCTTCTGTGTTGGAGTGAAACTTCTTATATTTCCATTTGCAAAAGAACTAGCCCAATAGTTAATCAATTTTCTGATCATTTAACCCACAGTGAATGTTTTTAAGTCTGAATCTGGTTGGTTTTATCAAGTTTTCACCCTATTTGGGCTGTGTAGTATGCTTGTAGTTGGAAGGCTTACACCAAGAATGAATCCTCCCCTCCCCTAATTAGCCTGGCATAAGGAAGAAGCCACACTGGACTTTAGTAGAGAGATGCATTAGTTTCAGTTCTGCAGTTGGCTTCGTAACCTGTCTTCATCAGGTCACTTTGATTTTCTAAGCTTGGGTTGGCTTATTACTGATAAGTTGGGAGAACTGGTCTTAAGAGCCAGGAATTCCTACCTTTGACACATACCAGCTGGGTGTAACTTCTCAATGCCCTCCCTGGATGACTCTTTAAAAGCAGTGTTGGCTGATCTGCATTGGTGAATGCAGATCCATCTACATCCAGTCTGTACTGGAGTTTCCTAGCTGAGAGTTCCCTAAATGAATGAAATCACAAGTCTTGTCAAAATCTCATTAAGTTGCTTTTTCAGCTTCATTCTCAGACCAGGAGACGACATCAGATTCAGTCATGTTAGATCAAAAAGGACATCCTGGATCTTCCAAAGCAGATTCCTTTGAATGTATTGCTACGTTCCAGTCCTGGGCCCTGTGCAATCACATTCTCCCACTTGCTTGTCCTACCATGCAGTGACTGTTCACTACAACCCTAATAAACTGTTTGACTTGAAAATGCTGCAGTATTCTTAAAGAGCTGAACTTCTCCACGTCACCATGCTCTGCAGTTGAGTCTATCCCAGAATTAATGGTCAGCCCTACATGTTGTCTGTTAGGTGATGCTACTTTGAGTCACAGTTAGACTCTCCTTCCTCATTTTTAAATTCCAGGTGACCTAATTGTCTTCTAATTAATATAATAAATGCACATCACTGCTCACATACTTTTCATTGCAGTTTCTATTTGCAAATGATTAGAACCCAGTTAAAAGTTGGCTGTAAACCTAAGTTAGATAACCACAATAGCTTCCATTATCTACTCTCCAAACACTATCGCTCTAAAAGACTGTTCTTTAGGTAAAATTTCATATAAGTTACAAGTCTATGCTAAATCCAGTCACCTAGCAAAAAGGAATTTTCAAAAGCACCTAAGTAATTATGATTTTAAAAATCCCTAATCATCATTAAAGATCGATTTAAAATTATATTTTGTTTGTATCAAACGAGTATTTGTAGTATTGAAGTGACATGTCAAGGCTATTGAAATGCTAGCATCTTCATAGCATTCCTCAATGCAATGCAGTCAGTTAAGTGACAGTAGAAATCTGAACTTATATTCTGTGTTTCAAAAGCCCATGCCTGGAGACTTGAGTGAAAAAGTCATGGGGGGTTCCTTCACAGTACACTTGGTATAAAGTGAAGTCTGCTGGCAACGTATAAAATGGGAAGGCAATCTGGAACAGAGGGTGAAAGAAGCGGGGTAGGGTAGGGTGGGAAAATTGGGGGTAGGAATTGGCAACATGGAGCAGTATTGGCAGTACTGAACTTTTGAAATAATTCAAGTCAGGAGACCTGGGAAATCATTTATCTTACAGGTTTTTTGGACACAGTGAAAATGAAAGGATTTTTTTAAAAGAATGTATATACTTAAATTTTTAAAAAATGTGTTTCCTTAATTAAAAAAGTCTTAAGAGATATTCTTAAATGTTTGTAATGCCATAATCTTTTTTTTTTGAATGAAATTTCTATTTCCATTTTTTGTTTTTACATCTCCTACATTTCCCAATGTCTTCTGGCTTCTCTCCCTCCCAGAGAGTAATCACTTCTGATGAAGAATAAAAAAGAAGAAGAAAAACAGTCGAACAAAACTAACCTACATATTGAAAAAATCTGATGTTCTATGTAGGTTCCATTCATGCCCACAGTTCCCCACCTCTGCAAGGAAGCAGAGAGTAAGGCTTTCTCTGCCTCTTCCTTGATGGCCAGTTCCATCATTAGATTTTTGTGGCACTTAATTTTGGTTGTTTTGTTTTTTATTCTTTCTACTTACATTATTATGGTCTTTGGGTATGTTGTTTTCTTGGTTCTGCTTTTCTTCACTTTGTATCAGTTCAGATGATTCTTCCCACACTTCTCTGTTTTCACCATAGTCCTCGTTTCTTACAGCATAGCCATATTCCATTACATTTGTGTGCTATGACTCTTTTTAGCCATTCCCCAATTGATGAGCATCTGGAGGCCTTCCTTTCTGTAAGTGACCTCCTTGGGTTATATGCCTAATAGAGTAATGTTTGGAGCAAGTGCTTTGGACATTTTATTCACCCTCACGTAATTTCTTGTTGCATTCCACAATGAATGAATGAATATACTTCCTATATGACAAACATTCTACTAAGTGCCCTGGATATGAACACAAAAAGCAGGAGAGTCCCTGCCCTTACAGAATGTACATTCATACATAAGGACATGTTGGCCATGGAGGGGTGTTTTGGTCTGGGAAGTCCCAGGGATAGTGAGTGGACTCAGAGTATTTTAATGGCACATCTTTTCTAGGAATAACAGTGTTGAGTTGATCGTTTTATGTCAGAGGTGGAGAGTGGGGTGGGGAAAAGGGGATCTTGAGGATGTCCGAGGTGGGGGAGCAGCAGTAGCAGGGTGGGGCTGGGGCCAGCCTTGGCAGGATGAGCTCAGAAGAGCTGGTGGGAAGAGCTTAGAATTGTTGGACCAAACCTGAGCTGATCCTCTTCTTCCAAGGATGTCAGCGTATCTAGCTTACTGTGGCCTCTCAGTGTTTCTGGGGTGGGACTAGATTTTCTGCTTCTTATCTGGCATAACTAAAATCTTCTAGCATTAGAATGTCACATTAATAAATCTTCATTTTTTCCTCCAGGGAATACACTGGAGGAATAGCATCAAGACCAAGACCAGGTAATTTAACATTTATATCAAATGCTATATACACATACATATATGAAATTTGTTAAAGCCTTCCAAGTACATTGCCAGCTGTGTTACAGTTTGATATCTTTCCTCCTTTTATTCCTTCAGCTTTGCTGCCTCTTGACCTGCTTCTGAAAGTGCCATCACTCATGTTCAGGGCCCACGTTAAGAAAATAGAGGCCTCGTTAGTGACAGGGTGGCAGTCCCATAGCCTCCCAGCTGTGATTCTTCGCAATCTCAAAGATCATGGTAGTACTTATTAGATCATTTTGATGTCGAGCAAACAATAGGAGAACGCAGAATGGTAGTTGGGCCAGAAGTATCTGAATGATCCTTGAGATGTCCTTTGAATAAGAGCAGCAGGAAGCCTCCATTATGTTGGTCCGGCCTTATGAGTGCAGTGATTCAGTGGATTCAAGTGCTTTCTGGGTTCACTTATTTGATGGGAAGATTACAGGCTATTTATCCGTAATTTGCATTTCTGTCTTGGGGCATTTAAGGGGAGGGAATGTTAACCAGCTGAACTATTGACACTTTAAAGGACACCTGCTAACTATGTGTTATTTACACACATGGATTTGGCAAAGCTCATGTAATACAGCCATTAAGAAAACTCTCTTTTCCCCCCTATTATTGCTATTCTGATCTATATTACTGGCCCCTTTAGATTTGAATGGAGCACACTGTATCCTCAATAATTCAGGCATTTTAAGGTTCTCACTGATGTTTACATAGGGTCATTTATGCTAATGATTTGGGGATGAGAATGTTTCCTTCTATTTATAAGTGCCACAAGATAATGTAAAAAAATTCCTAAAATAAAAATAAAGGCTTTAGTGGGACCAGAGAAGTTATGATTCTACCTTTAAAGTTTGAATTCAGACCTAAAGTCTGAATTCCATTATTTTGGTGAATGATCATGGTACTTTATATTAATAAATAATTTTTACATATAAATATATTTAGATATAATGGCTTATATCTAAATATATAAACAAATTTACCGAAATATATATGTACACATGTAAATTTATATAATGTTTTATATAAAATACCTAAACATTTATATAAATTTTTCTATATATATATATATGTACAATGTTTTATATGAAAATATAGAAACCTATTTATATATACATAGATATATTTCCCCAGGTTTGTTCTTTTTATTCCCATTGGTGGAGTGAAAACAAAATAAATTTAGATGATTTCATGTAAAAAGCTACAAATATGAGTATAGACCATGATGTCTAGCATGGGTTGGGGGCAATTAATTTTATTTGTGGCTCTCTTTACCATTAGATATAGCTCAGTAGGACAGTTGGATTATGCTCCAAGTTACCATATTGACCACTATGTGATTTGAGTGTTTTAAGATAAAGATCTAGGCCTAACTCCATCACTGAACTTTGTCTGGTGAGATGAAATTCAGTTAATTATTTGACAAGCATGAAACACTTTCTGTGTGCCATCGCTGTGGCTATCAATGTTGGGGTAAGCCAGGTGGGTAGGCTGTTGTGATCCAACACAAAGACTAAATGAAATAGTCCCTGACTTCACTTACAAAGTATCAGAGGAAACCACTTGAACAAACCTAAGTATATACAGAATGAAATAATGCAAGTTAATTGAGTGATAGAAAGGAGGAAAGTATGAGCGACTGTGGGGTGGGAGCGTTGGGTAGGTGTTGGGAAAGTTTTCATCTAGAATGTGGCCTTTTGGCTGCACTTTGAAGGAAGCTGGGAATTCTGAGAAGCAAAGGAAGGAAGGAAATGCATTCTAGGCCTGAGGCACAGCCAGTGCAAAGGCCCAGAGATGGGAGATGCGGTATCATAGGCTGATTCACTAGAATGTAGCCTGTGTGAAGAGGGGCAGTGTGTAGGGTAGGACTGGAAGGACAGGCAGAGCCAACTTAGAAAGGGCTTTAAGTGGGGAGCAGAGGGGTTTCCATTTGACATGAGATAGATAATAAAGAGACTGTAGTTTATCAATCAGACAGTGACATGCTCAGACCTGCGCTTTATTTTCCCCCCACTTAATAGCATTTTATTTTTTTCCAATTAGATGTAAAGATAGTTTTCAATACCCACTTCTATAAGATTTTGAATTCCAAATTATTTTTCCCTCCCCTCCCCTATCCCCGAGACAGCAAGCAACCTGATACAGGATACACGTGTACAATCATGTTAAATACATTTCCACATTAGGTTGTGAGAGAAGAATCAGAACAAAAGGGGAAAACCACCGGAAAGAAAAAACAAAAAGGCAGTGAAAATAGTTTGCTTTGTTCTGCATTCAGGCTCCATGGCTCTTTCTCTGGATGTGGATGGCATTTTCCATCACGAGTCTTTTGGAATTCAGACCTTTGCTTTAGTAAAACTGCTTTGCAGCTAGGTAGGGGATGGATTGGAGAGCAGAGAGAGGCCAGGAAACCAATTAGAAAGTGACGGAGATATTTCTATACATTTCTACAGCACTTACTGTGTTCCAGCCACTGACTGGGCTGAGCACTTTACAATTGCAATCCTATTTGATTCTCACAATGGCCCTGCAAAGCAGGGCTGTTATTGTGCCCATTTCACAGAAGAAGAAATTGAGACAAACCGAGGTGAAGTCACTCGCCCAGGATCGTAGAACTAGTAAGTGTCTGAAGCTGAATTTGAACTCGGATGTTCCTGACTCCATTGAGGTACCTGGCCGACTAAGGCAAGAGGCCATGCGTACCTGAGCTAGGGTGCTGGCTGTATGGGAAGGGAGAAGGGTGCTGATTCTGGGAAGGTCATGAAGGTAGACACTGTGATACTTGGTAACTGATTGGCAACTTGGGCCGAACGGGAGGGAGAAGAAGAAGATTCTGAGAGTGGAACCTGGGCGGCAGCAGATGGTGACTGATTGTTGGCTGGGATTTGATAGCCAATGGAGAAGAAGAATAACTTAGAAATTTATTATGTGCACACAGACACATAAGCAGTCGATAATTCTGTGTCCAATTGATGTACAACAGAATCATCAGATTGTTTTCCTGAGACATATGCTGTTAGTCAAAGAGTAGATGGCATTCTTATTTCAATGAAATAAGAAAATGTCTTCTCTTGAGTCTTTGATCAATTTGTTTATGTTCTAGAGTTGTTCTCATTTAATCCATGACCATCCTTAAGGCCCAGATCTTTATACCATATAATCCTTCATGCTGAAATGAGATAATAACTGTACAGGGATTGGCACAGTGCTGGAACACAGTAGGCACTTAATTTATGTTAGTTTCTGATTTTCTTTAAAAAGTTTCCTTTTTTAAGTTAGATATAGAATATCTTTTTTGGACCTTTCTTTATATCTCCGGGGCATAGCATAGTCCTCAACACATAATAGGTGCTTAATAAATATGTTTGCTGCCTTTAATACTTTAAAAATTGGTGGTGAACAGCAATGTGTATTGTTGTAAGCACTTTTTATTCTTAACGTCCTGATTCTAATGTGACTCTGTGTCGGACATATTTACATCTTTGATTATCTACCATTGAGACGGATAAAAATGATGCATTTTGTTTCCCTGCCTGCTTGTCAGCCCACAGGATCCCAGTGGCTCTCTCTACACAGGCTTCTGCCAGCTCTTTCTCACTCTATCTAATTCTAACTAACTAATACTCATAACTAGTGTTATTCCCTATTTGTAACTAGTCTGGGTAGCTAGGTAATGAAATGGAAAGAGCACTGTACCTGGAGTCAGGACCAGAGTTCAAGTCCAGCCTCAGACACAGACTCGCTGTGTGACCCTAGACAAGTCACTTAACCCCATTTGCCTCAATTTCCTCATCTGTAAGATGAGCTAGAGAAGAAAATGGCAAATCACTCCAGAATCTCTGCCGAGAACACCCCAAATGGAGTCACAGAGGGGCAGATATGACTGAAAATGACTCAACAAAATGTAACTGGTCTAAAAGAACCTAGGTATCTGTGCTTGGCAAAGAAGCAAACTTACAAGCTAATACATGAAATTCAGCACTTGGTGATTCCATGTTTTGCCCCAAGTCCAGGGCTTGTTTCCTGGAGTTCCAAAATGAAACTGTTAGACGTGGTCTCCCCTATGGGATACTAGGTCATACTCAAAGGAGTAGAGCAGGAACGGACCTTAGGGGACCATTTGATGAGTGACACACTGACAGTGCTAAATGTGGAAGGGTCTTGGACAAGCAGACAGTATTTGGTAATGAGCAACTGGGCTGTATTTGAACTCAGGTCTCTTCACTCCAAATCCAGAGGATTTTGCAGTTGATCCCATCCTTTGGCCCACTATAGCATAATGTAGTAAATGGCCCTGGACTTGGAATTGGCAGAGACCTTGGTTCCTTCAAGGCCTTCCTGGGACACTTGCTGGCTTTGGAACTAGGAGCAAGTCACAGCCTCTCCAGATGGCATCTGGTTTGTCAAGGGCGGGGGGATCATTGACAGCACAGGGTTGTCTTGAATGCAGGGGGTGTTGGACCTGGACTCCCAACACTATGGCTTAGAATCTTGCCTTTGGCACTCTCTGGTCATATGACTAGTCAACTTCAGACCTCAGCTTGTTCATCTGTAAAATGGGGCAGAGGGGGTCATACTTGCAGCACTTACCTCACAGTGTTATGACACCAAAGTGAGATAATGTTGATAAAACCTTGAAGCGCACTCTAAAGGGCAGCTTAAACTTAAAAGGTTTTAACAATTATTATTAGACCAGGATAATAGCATTTGGTACCCCACTAAATAACTTCAGATTTGATTTAAACTTTTCCACCATATTTTTTCCATAGAGATTTATAAAAAAAACTGATGTAAAAGAGAGAACGAGTTTTAATAAATGTCCTCTTGGCTTCATGCTAAATTATTGTCATGATCACCATTATAATTATTAATTTACATAAAAACTTTTAGAACCATAAAGCACCATGTAAATGTCAGCTCTTAATGTAATGCAAGTATTATGGTGTTTAGTGCCCAGCATCCCAGTGCAAATGCAATCTAAATTCTCCCTCAGCAGATTATTCCATAGAGACCTATTGAAAAGCCGAGGTAGAAGAGAGGATAGAGTTTATCGAATGTCCTTTTGGCTCTCCGCCTAAGTTCTTTTAAGCCAGCTCATTTGCTTGGCTGATTTATTTTGCACATATATACATCTTATTAATTTTAAAGAAGTCTTGGGTAAATTCATTAGTCTTTACTGAAATGATAATTAATTTATATACTATAATTCAGAAACTTTGAAGCCTTGACTTCCTGAATGGTTAATTAAAGTTTTGTGAATTTTTTTTGCCAAGAAAAAAATTTGATTTCCTTAATGTTGTGAAAGAAAAAACTTAAGAGATTTTAACAATCCTTAGCAAATCTTTACTTGACTTGCAAAACCATATTTGTCAAATGATAGGTATTTATTGTATGCTTATGGTGTGCAGGGCACTGTGAAGGAGGCAGAGATAGGGAGGCAGTGTGGTACAATGGAGAGTGCACTGTCTCTGGACCTGGGAAAGACTGGGTTAAAATATCCCTGATGCTTAATGCGACCTTCCTCAAATCACTTACCTTTCCTGGGCTAAAGTTTCCTCATCTGTTGGGTATTGAAGCAATACTGCTTAACTTCTGAGGTCCCTACCAGCCATGAATATATGTCAACACACCAAGTGTTAAATAATGATGCTACATTAATAAAAAAGAACAGTAAGAAAGTTGTCACAAACCCCTGGTGGGATTTGTTATTCGACTGGCGATAAGTGTTCTGTCAGAGGTAAAATGCATTAGCATTTATTTGGCCTCTGGTGCTCTAGTATTTCTTAAAAAAAAAAAAAAAAGCCCACCTTTCACATTGATTGACCTGTGATCTGGGACTAGGGAGAAAGCTTGGTTAATTTCGCTGAGATTGACAACATTTTTTAGGCAAGTCACCAGACTGGTGGAGGGGATTCTGGTAAAACAGAAATAGTGCTCTCTGATTTCTCAGCTGTTAATGATATTTTCTTATTAGATGCTGCAGAACCTATTTTTAGACTTGTCTTTTGTTCATAAAGGTCAGATCTAAATAAAGCAGTTGAAGCATGAGCTGAATGAATACCCCTGCCTGTACAGCTCATATTTCCATTACCCCGACTTACCTCCTCCTTGGAGGCTTCAAAAATTTTCCTTCAAGTTGCATTTTGAAGCAAGTACTTGGTATTGGTTTTCCAAACAGCCAAAGTTTCTGGCTTACATTTCATTATGCGTTAGTATGCATCGTTCACATTTTTAGAGCGTGGAAATCGCTATGGCATCATGGTAGCCGTCAGGGTATCTAGCTTAAGACTCCTAACTGAAGTACCCCAGCACTTAAAGATTGTACCCCACAATTTACCATCTAAGTTTCTGTACTGGTCCTTGACCTGCACGCTGTTATTTCATGGGCATTAGTTTTGTCTTGCTGGTTAGGGCACCCTCTCTGACACTTTTTCATCTCCAATACCAAGTAGCAGAATGTGGAATATAGAGTAGGTACTTCATAAATGTTTTCTAGATTGAATCGAATAGCTGGCCCTTGAGAAAAATTTGTCAACTAAGATCATAAACTCAAAGACCTTAGAGATTTAAGCCTCTTCATCTTCTAATTGAGAACATTGCAGTCCACACCCAGTTGAATCACCCAAGATCACCCCAGGAAGAAACCGAAAAGTCTGGATTTGAACACAGAGCTTCGGACTCCAAATCCCATGCACTTTCTTTCATACTGTGATTGTTTTAAGGTGGAGTCGATGAAACTCTTGTTCCTCCCTTCTGCAGTGAGAACCATGCATGGTACAACCAATCCCCAGGAGTCTAAATCATGAAGCATTTCTGCTGGGCGTTGGCTCCTCCATAGTCTGGTACTTGGAAGACCCAGAAACTCTTTCAAATCTCCAAGGCCATTTGTGGTGATAGGAGGACTTACCCAAGTGATTCATAATCATCTTACTTTGGTAATTGAATTGCTCATTCTAATTGCTCCATCTAATTGCTTTAAGTCGAATAGGGCCTGCCTTTCATTAGGACATGCTGATGAAGTTACCAAAGTTCATGCTGCCTTCAGTTTGAGCACTTTGTGAACTCACTTCTCACACTGTTTGAACCTTTTACTGGTCAGGTAGATAATGATTGTGCCCATCTAACTATAGGCTCCAAAGTTTGGGGTTCATTTTCAAATTCTGCTTTAAAATTAAATTTTTATATCAGCAAGCATTTAATAAGCACCTGCTGTATTCAAGGCCCTGTGCCATGGGCTTAAGATACAAGACCAAAACAGCCCCTGCCCTCAAGATGCTGCCATTCTTCTTTCTAACCTTTGGAGTTTTCATTTTTTCAGGAATTATCTTGCCAGACTAATTTAAATAAGGACATTCAGTAGCATACATCTTTCTCCTTTTTGCATTGGGAAGGATACAGCATGGAGTGGGAGAAATAATCCTGAACCTTTAAGGGGAGCGATTCCATTCTAATATTAAAAATAACAAGATTCTGCCGTGTGACCTTGGGCAAGTCACTTAACCCTAACTGCCCTTCCTCCCCCTCCAAAAAGCAAAAACAAAACAACAACAACAACAACAACAACAAAACACCCCACAAGATTCAAGTGCAAATTGAGTAAGTGCCTTAATTCCTGTGGGCACTGGGCATTGCCCATTTCCTAATGGGGCAGCTTAGAAGAAAGCCGATCTCTTTCTCATATTATGGGAGTGAACATCAGTCAGGTTGACTCTTTGATCTGTTCTGTATCTTTGATATATCTTTGATCTGACTGTATCGACAAGGACAAGGATGCCCTGTTGTCACTGGGATGAGTCCCCAGATCAAGAAGAATCCCAGGAAATTTATCCCGAGTGTCTAGCACTTTTTCCTCTTAAAAAGCCAAGGGCATTTTCCAGAACTCATTCTCCTAGCCTCCAAAGTATGAATTAAAGTCACTGTTCAAGTGATAGAAGAATCTGGGTTAGATTCTTGGAAAAGGGCATTGGGCAAGACACTTTTCTAAGCCTCAGCTTCCTTATCTGGAAAATGAAGGGATCAGACTAAATGGTCTAATCACTAATCTAAAAGTCACCACTCAATTGAAAAATAGCAATTACTAGCATTTTTATGGCAGTTTAAGGTTTGGAAAGCACTTTACAAATATTTTTTCATCACAGCAACCCTGGAAGATAGGGGCTATTATTCCCATTTTCTAGATGAAAAAGATGGGCAGACAAAAATTAAGTGACTCTTCCAGGGCTGCACAGCTTATCAGCGTCTGAGGCTGGATTTGAACTCGGGTTTTCGTGACTCTAGACCTAGTGCTCTACCTACAGCACTTAGTTTCTTCATCTGTAAAAGAAGATGGTAAGATGAGATGGCCTCAGAGGCCCTTTTCAGCTGTAATTCTGTGGCCCTATATTTTTTAACTTCCTCTCTGGTTTAAATGCATTTTCTTATCATATAAGAAGAAGCGCCACCTGTCGAAGATTTCTAGAAAGTTGATTGTCGTAAGGTAGAAAAGACGGTTTGCTTCCACAAGGAGCCTTCTGGATTCATCCCTTCCCAACTGGACTGCAAAATTCCTGGTTCCTAGGAGATGGGATTCAGTAGCATGGTGGGTTGACCTGTCTTCTTTTTGTGGAATGCATTTGGCCAATTATACAGACAAGTGGCAAGTTATTTAACCTTGTTTGCCTTGGTTTCCTCATTTGTAAAATGAGCTGGAGAAGGAAATGGCAAAACACTCCATTATCTTTGCCAAGAAAACCCCAAGTGGGGTCATGAAGAGTCAGACACAATTGAAACAACACAACAACAGACAAGTAGAACACAACCCCTTGTTCTAATTATTATCTAAATTGACAGCTTCAGTTCAAAAGACCAGCCATGTGGAGCAAATAAGTTCCAAAAGTATCAATGACTGGCAAGTAATTTAGCACTTATACTAAGATCTCTAAGCTTTTGGAGTCGCCATGCAAGATATTTTAATATGTCGTAAAACAAGAAAGCAAAACAACTATGATGAAAGTGTAAATGCAGCAAATTGCTCAAGTAATAATGCTATATTGCAGCTTGCTTTCCAGATAATTGGATTATGTGTTTTCTGCAAGTTTGTAATCAGTTTAATCACTTAAAACTAGGAGTGGAATAACATGTTTGAGGATAATGATTTTTCTCCCCCCAAAGAAAATTCAGCTTTATGTTTTCCAAGAGAAAAGCTAGTTGGCAAGTGCAATTTACTTGGTGTTTTAAAAAATTAAGTTGATACTAGACCCTCTATGGTTTCATTATTGTTTAAAAAGAAAATCAGGCTCTGAATTTTTTATTCAGAATGTAAGTGAAGAATCCAGAGTTTTACAATTTTTTTTTGTTTGGAGACTTCTTAGCACAGTGCTTGGCACATAGTAAGAAAGTGAAGACCAAACACATCAGAGAGTTTTTGTAGTGAGAAGGAAAAGATTTCAAATCACCAATTTGCCATACTCGGTCAACCCAGAGCTTGAATTACAACCATTCACCTACTTGAGTGTCTGTTCTAGCCTTTTAGGAGGAAATTATTTTAAGAAAAATGTGTTCATAATCAGATGCTTAGGGTGAATGTTTGTTGTAGCCCTTGCACATTGATAAGAAAGCCTAATGTTTTTGAAATTCTTGAAGATTTATTGAGGGTGAGATGCTTAAAATCTTGATAAAGGAAGATTGCCAAGTTTATCTTGTTCTCAGCATTCATTGGTTTAGTTCCTTTAAAGAGTAAAGAATGAAAATGAAGTGAAAACAATATGGATTATTTATCTTCATTTATCTTTTGGTTTTAAAGAAAAATCAGTTGAGTTGAAAGGACCACCTTTCTCCCCACCTTGGGGATGTTGGGGTGAAAATGGTATTGTAACTTGAGTAGGGAATGGGGCAGCTAGGTGGCGCCATAGTGCACAGAGTGCCAGGCCTGGAGTCAGGAAGACTACTCTTGAATTCAAATCTGGCCTCAGACACTTACTGCCTGTTTGACCTTGGGCAAGTCACTTACCCCTCTTTGCCTCAGTTTCCTCATCTATAAAATGAGCTGGAGAAGGATGGCAAACCACTCCAGTATCTTTGCCAAGAAAACCCCACATGGGGTCTCGAATGAAGTGACAGAACATCAGTAACAAAAGGGCATGTAGTAGGGATAAGAATCTTCATGTCAGGCTCCTTCCGTGAATCAGTCTATGAACCCTTATTAAGCAGCAGACACTTTATTGGATGCTGAGGGCGTAACGACAAAATGGAATGTTTCTCAAGGCTGTGGGCACATGTTTGATCACAGGTCCCTCTTCCCCTCTTCCTACCTCCCATCCCAGCCCCCTTGCACCCCCGTTTGCAGATGCTTTCTGAATCACCCTGTCGGTGTGGCTCTGGGAATGAGACTTCAGGATCATAGATTTAGACATGGACAGAACTTTAGGGGCAATCTAGGCCAGCCTTCCCCCCATTTTGCAGATGAGAAACTGAAGACACCAAGTGTTTCACCTGGCACCTGTAAAGCCAAAAGATCAGGAAAGTAGCTTGCTGTCAAGAAGGTTTTCTTTCTTACAAAAAATTCCAAAATTCCCATTAAAAATCAAGTCCAGGTCTCTAGCTTAGCTTTCTCTGCTTATATTTAGAGCAACTCATAAGATACATTTGTGGTTGGCTGGCACCCCATCTTCTAACATGTATCATGATTTCCCTCCTGATACATTTTCAGAGTTAAGTAGTCACTGGGAAGACCCAAGTGCTTAGCTATGGTAGGCTCCTCAAACTGTACAAGAATGTAAAACCAACATTCTAACAATGTTGTATCACAGTCAAGCTTCAGAAAGTGCACAGGAGTGTTCCTGTTGAAACATCCATGTTGCCACACTGCTTGGTGGCTCTGGTTTGGAGGATGGGTCTTAAAAATTATGTTCAATAAGCAGGTCATGTGGAATCTTAGGCAGTGATGCTGCTGGTGGAAAATAGTGGCTGATTTAGGCTTGGGATAGAAGTCCACTCTTTCAAATTGCAGCATATTCCCTATCCTAACCTTCTCCTGCCATAAGACTGTGTGTTAAATCACAGTCCAAGAGGTGATGCTGAAACAGGAGGATGATACTCAGGACTTTGGAGCTCTGGGATGCTCCTGGAAGTTATTCAAAGCAGGAAGCTGCATGGGCTCTTACTATTGGCTATTTTCCATTGAGATTTTATGCCTGAACCCATGAAAAATGTTTAAAAACATTTAATGATGCTATTTCAATATCTCCTCATATCCATTTACAGAGATGAGGGGTCATGAGCTATGGAACATTGCATAGGTTGTCTGCTTTTTTTTGTTGCAGTGGTATGGATTATTTTTGCTAATATGCTTTTTCTTTTTCCTCTTTTAAAACAAATTCTTTTATGGGATGACTCTCTAGAAGGGGAAGAACACAGGGGAAAATTCAGGCACTCAGAGTAATAACAGACGATATCAGCAGAATTTATTTAACAAATAAAAAGAGAGATAAAAGTATACCATTTGGAATGCAGATAATATTTTATTTTCATTTTTATATCTTGAAAACAGATTTTATAATGTTCATGGTGAAACTTTTTCAGCCTTTTAAAAACTCAGAAAAATTTGTTTACCCATGCTTTTAATATAACTTTTCAAGTGAATAGATACAAGCTCTTTCGGAAAACACTTCCACCAGAAGCCAGTATGCATTAAATAATTGAATTAAATACTGTTAGAACTCTTAATAAGAGAATGATTATTTTAGTTTCAGTCATCTAAGGTCTTGCCCAGAAAGCCAAGAAATGAGGGTTTCAGGCAGGGTGTAAGGAAGTTAGCATTTATTAGGGGCCTAATATGTACCCAGGCATTGTGCTAAATATTGGGTAAGGAAAGAAAGGTATTCTGTTAGTTCATTTCCACACACGTATATTAAATATGAACCATGTGTAGGGCATTGATAGGATTACAGAGGTGACCATAAGATGAAACAAAGCTTGCCCTCAAAAAACATGGACACAAATACCTATCATGCAAGTCAGAATAGGATTGAGCACATAATTGAGGTTAGAGAAGGGACTGAGGGATTTGGGGAGGAAGGGATCACTCCCAGCAGTCATGGTGGGATAGAGTGGGGGGAGAATGGATGTGCTGTATGGTTTCATTCTTTGACCTTCGTAAATGAGGAAAGATAGAAGAAAGGAAGAGAGTGATGGAGAGGTCAGAGCATTGTAAAAGGGGCATTCATGGCCACAAGGTTGATGGGGCCTGGGAGGAGTGAAAGGGAAATAGAGGTAATCATCAAAAGCAGCCTCCTGGCATTTTAATACCAATGGTCAGACTCTAACCTGAGGATTTGAAGTGAGTTAAAGAGAAGTTTCAACCTGATCCTGGGGAGAAAGCCAAGGTGAAAAAATTATCTGTAACAGTAAGGATATAGAAGACTGTTTTTAATTGTACTTAGGTGTGCATTTCTTTAAAAGTGATCTATGACGTGATACCTTGTCCTATTTAGTGTTGCTGTTTAATTGTTTTTTATCAAGAGTTATATTTCTAATTTTTTGAAGGGTCATGAGTAGAAAATTATGCCAGCCTCAAAATGGATAGGGCACTGGACATGGAGTCAGGAGGACCTGAGCTCAGATCCTGCCTGAGATACTTGCTAGCTGTGTGACCTTTGTCAAGTTGTTCAGTCTCTCCAGGACCTTCATCTTAAAATAAGAGGATTGGACACCATGGCCTTCTGAGGTCCCTTCCAGTACTAACTCACTGTAGGATCTGTACTGAAAGCTTAGAACATAGGTGATGGTAGCAAATACTAATTATAGGCAAAAATACCCAAGAGGAATAAAACAACCAATTAAACAACCTTTTCCCTGAATGGTAAATTAAAAAAATATTTTCCCTCCCACTCCCCTCCCCACCCCCTGTGTCCCCAAAAGAAAGAAAATCAAGTAATTGTAACAAATATTCATAATCAACCAAGACTAATTCCTACTTTGGCTGTGTCTCATTCTGCATATTGTAATGGTGAACTTTCAGAGCTAAATATTCTAGTGACGAGGTGCTATCAGGCCGATAGAAACAAAGGAATCATGTTTTTCAGTAGTCCCAACTGGTGAAACTTTGCAGCTGTTCTGAAGGACTTTCCTTTTGCTAGGGAATTGAGGGTGGCTGCTATTTTTTTCCCCAAATTTTATACATCCTTTACAGAATTAAACACAGCAAAGTCCCATTGCTTATTACAATAGCATTCACTAATATTTACTTTGGGAAGTACAAAATGGCATTCTAACTGTAGCATTATCCTCTCCAGCTTCTGCAGGGATCGCTGTGTCCCAGAGAAAAGTACGGCAGATCAGTGATCCCATTCAGCAAATCTTAATTCAGCTGCACAAAATAATCTACATCACCCAGGTAAGTGCCCCCTCCTATTCTTGCTCTTTTGTCTCCAATGTCTGCTGGCGGCTCTACTGGTGAAGGAATGACTTTGGATGCCTTGGAGCCCTGAGTTACTACTGTCTCCCTCTACACCTCATCACGGTGGGAACCCGTTTCTGGCCAACAGATAAGAAAGTGGGTAACTAGGTCTCAGGGAGCCTGGGTCTCGTAGTTCCTCAACTGTAAATTATCATATATTTTTGATGGTAAAGAAACAGAAGGAACATGTATTTCAAAGACTAGCCATTCAGATTCTCGGATGTGGGGCTGACAGAGAGGACTGGGCTCCCAGAAGAGCAGAGAGAGAATCAGAAGGAGCTGCTTGAATCTAGGCCTATCAAGGAATAGGAGTAAAATGCCAGACTGATCAAAGGGAACACATACAATGATGTGCTGGAGACACACAGACCTTGCTGGTTCTGCAGACCTGATTGTTATATTTTTAGTGTGCTTATTGATGTTATTGGAAATAGGCAGATGCTATAAATCCAGGCTCCATTCATTATTCCATTGATTGGCTAGGCTTTAGAAAACTTTAATAATATCGATGAAACTAAAGTGTGTATCATGCCCCTTTTTTTCTTTTTCAAAAAACATTTGTTAAATGTTTGTCAGGCTACATAGCATATTGTTTAAACCATGATGATGTGTGTTGGATTTATAGTAAGGAGCCTGGGTTTGAATCTCGGCTGTGACACGTAGTAGCTTTGTGAACTTAGGCAAATCACTAAACTGCTTTGAAATCTCTTTTCCTCAGTTATAAACATGGAGACAAACACTTGTAATGATTCACACAGGGCAAAAGATTCCAAACCAGGGATTTGGGGCCTTTTGTGTGAGAGAATCATTTGGCAGTTAGTGAAGCCTATGTTCCCCTTTTCAAGATTTTTTTAAAATATAAAAGTATAAATAAAGTATAAAGTATAAAAATAAAGTATAAAAAGTATAGAATATTTGTTAAGAAGTTCAAGGGTAACAAGTTAAAGACTTTTGCTCTGAACCTTCAAGAGCTATTTGTCTTCATATCCCTAAGGAGTAGCACAGAGCCTGGCACTGAATAATGGTTTTCTGATGAATAAATATGAATTATGATTATTAGCCTAATTTTTTTATTACACAGGGGTATCCCCAAAGTCTTGGTGCAGCCGTAAGCCCTTAAAGCTGCACTAAGACTTTTGGGACAGCCTTTTATCAAAGGAGGTTGGTGGTTGAAATTGCAATCAATTATTCAAGTCATAAGAACAATGTGCTGTCAAATGTCCAGTAAGCAAGCTTTTATAAGAGCTTACTATGTGGTAAGCGGTATGTGAAGGGTGGGGGGGATACAAAGAAAGATAAAAACAGTTCCTTGTGATGGATTATGATGACTTACGTCATGTAATAAAGAAGTGACACTTACGTCGGTGCCACAGGCATCACTATGCTTATTTCACAGCCACAGAAAAGCTGGGTGATGTATCCGGGGTCATGTGGCCTGTCTGTGTCAGAGACAAGATTTGAACATAAATATCGTATATTATAGATTTACAGATGGAAGAGTCTTTGGACGACACCTTGTCCAGTCCCCACATTTTACAGATGAGGAAAATGAGGCCCAGAGAGGCTGATTGGTTTGCCCAGGTCTCACAACCAGTAAATGTTTAAGGGAGTATTTGAATCCAGCTCTCTCCACAACCCCCAGGCCCAGCATTCTTTGCACTACATCATGCTCCCTCTACAAATAGGCCTTATTGTTTATTTCTGGACAGTGAAGTCATCTCATTGCTTTTTAAAAGCTCTAGGAACCATGACAGATTTTATGAGTCTCCTACAAAACAGAGGCTTCCTCCTGGCACAGAAATCCCACTTTGGGCACACTCTGAGGGCTTTGCCTTTCTGTCTCAGGTGCCTGGGAGCACCATTCCTTACACAGTGAAGGGCACAGACAGGCAAGTGATCCCTCCTCAGGGCCCATGCAGACAGCCTCTTAATATTTTGTATTTACCATGTGCATATGTTTTTCACCTCCTGTAGAATGTAAATTCCATGAGTGCAGGGGCTGTTTCATTTGGCATTGTCTCTGTTGGACAGAATTGGGCACATAGTAGGTCTTGCTTTCCAGTCTTCTTAAACCTTACTCCCCACCACATACTCTTCTATCCAGTGACTGGAGCCTTCTGGCTGTTCTACAAACAAAACACCCCCCTCTGACTCCAGGCATTTTCCCAGCTGTCACCTCCTGTGCCTGGAACAGTCTCCCTCCTCAACTCGACCTACTAATTTCCCTGACAACTTAAATTTCACTGCTGTCCCAACTGAAATCTTTTACTGAAACCCTTCCCCAGCCTCTTACTTCTACTGCTTTCTCTGTTAAGTATTTCCTATTTAACCTGTGTGTGGCTCCCTTTGTATCTATTTGTCTGCATGTTGTGTCCTCCCCCCATTAGATTGTAAGCTTCTTGAGGGCAGAGGCTGCCTTTGGCTTCTTCTTGTGTCCCTAGTGCTCAGCACAGTGCCTGGGACATGGTAGACCCTTAATATCTGTTTATCAATGGCTTGCTGGGTGAATCCTGATTCCCTCCCTCTCCCAGTTCCTGGGTGGGTATTCCTGATTGGTGGCCACTTCCTCCTGGGTCCTGGGGATGACTGCTATTTCCCGTCCCTCTGGATACCCCTGGAGATCCGAAGGGGGGATGCCCAATAGCTGGTTCAGTGTGAGGTGGCCCAGCCTGAGGGAGGACCCTGATAAACGGGGATCTTCCTCTATAATCCTGAAGTGCTACATGTCTTTGGAAGCTCTCATAACATTCTCTGCCCTTATTTGTCTTGCTAGTAAACTATCAATTCCCCAAATAATACTAATACTCATAATGCTAGGTAGCATTTGCTTAGGGTTTTAAGGTTTGCTGAACATTTCACGTGTGTTATCTTATAAAAACCCTGGGAGGTCAGTACTCCTATTATCCCTGTTTTACAGATGACGAAAGAAAAGTTAAATGACTTGTCCAGAGAGACACAACTAGTAAGTATCTGAGGCTGAATTTGAATTCATGTCTTCTAGACTCCAAGTTCAGCATACAGCTAGTGGCCAAAGCTGGGCCTTAAGTCAAGACCTGAGTTCAAATCTGGCCTCAGACACTTATTAGCAGTGTGACTCTGTGCAACTTACTTAATTTCTGCCTGCCTCAGTTTCCTCAACTATAAAATGGGGTTAATCACAGCACCTACCTCCCGGGCTTGTTCTGAAGATCACATGGGATAATGTTTGGGTTTTTTTTTTCCCACTGAATATTTTATGTTCCCAATTATATTTAAAGATAATTTTCAACATTCACTTTTATAAGAGTTTGAGTTCCAGTGGGATAATATTTGTGAAGTGCTTATCAAAGTGCCTGGTTTAATAAATGCTTATCCCATTAAGCTTCAGTTATCTGAAAACTTCACTTATGTGGAATACTTCCTTCCCTACAAAACCAGATAAATAAAGCATTGCTGGGATGCAGCACTTGCCTCCTATCCACATCCAAGCGTTATTTTCTATTTCAAAAGGATTTTCACTAAATAGATAGTGAATTCCAGTTTAAAAATAAGCTTTAACTTTAATGGAAATAACCTTAATAGCTCCTTGAGCTCCTGATGATTATGTGGAGTAAAAATTTGTTTTTAAATTTATATATAGTTTCCTTATGTCTGCCTTGCTAATTTATATGCAATAAAAGATTTTTATTATGGGGCTATTAGGTCTCTGTATCTGTTTTCCAAGTATTTTTGCGGTAAAAGTAAAGCTCTTATAAACACCTTCTTTTGGGCCCTTAAGCTACCATGGGTTAACAAATAATTCCTCACTCCCTGGCAAGATGGCATTCATTTCTCTAAGTTTTTTGATTAAAAATATATTTGCAGAATAATTCAAAGTTTATAACATTGTACATGGAAAGGAGTGATATCCCTCTTGGGAACTTTAACCTTCGGTGCTAAACAGAGTAGATGCTTTTAAAATAAGGGGGTGAAGCTGAGTCTAAAATTGCATTTCTGTATCAGCCGTGGCTTTAATTGCCCAGATCAGAACCGAGAGTCGTCTGTCCTTGATAACGTTACATCTGTTACCCTGGCTGATACAAAGCTGAGTGGCCCAAGCAGGTATTTCCAAGCCTGAACTCTGGAAGACTTAGGCTAGGGCCATTACTCAAAGTTGCAGATTGACAACTGCAGATGAAACGTTCAAGGGAGATTTCTGGCTTTTGGCTGCTGGGGCCTTTTTGATGCAGTTTCCATGGAAACAGGTTGGTTGGTTCTGTGAAAATAATGTAAAAGCAACTGTTTTAAAAGGCAGGATGTTAACATCCTTACCCTGTCTTCACTGATTTGACATCTATTTTCGTCAAAACTAAATGGCAATCTTGGGCCAACAGTTTGTTGGTAATTTCACTTGCTGGAAACCAAAACCTATGTTTGAGCTTATACAATGTCTGATGTGAATGGTTTCTCCATTAGTGCAGGGGCCCTCCTGCTCAGGAATGAGCCATTCAGTCAAGGCAGGCACCTTGCTTTTAAACAGGGATGTCTGGGATTTTGTTTTAATAAATGTTCTTAAAATGACAATACTGTGAATATGCAGCAGCTTTTAAAACTGACCGGCTGCCTAGAAGAAAGCTGCTGGTAGAGATCAATTCCAACAAAGCTCATTTGTATGAAAATTACTGTTTTTTTTCCCCAGCAGGGGAATAAAATACAAAACACCAAAAACAGACCCAACAAAATACTAGTAGCATAGAATCTGATATCCTCCATCCTTTACATGCTATGATTACAGGGCTCATTGGATGGCCAGATTCAAAGAGTAGTCAGAGTAGTCGCTTAAGGTTAAAATGGTTAGAATTTTCCAGGGGAGTACCCCAAGGATATGGACCTGACCAAGTGAAACTCCACATTTTTATCACTGACTTGGAATTAGCAGATGTCACAAGGCCAGGAAGGAAACTAAAGCCTTAGATAACAGAATTTGGATCCAAGATAAGAGAATTAAGATCCTAAAGGATCTTGACAGGATAGATCACTGGGCTAAGTCTGGTAAGGTACTAATATTCAGTAGAGATAAATGTAAAGTCTTGTAATTGGGTACAAAAAGTCAACTTCATAACTATAAGATAAAGGTCTGGGAATGTTAGTAGATCTACAGGGTGATATGGCAGCCAAAAAGCTAAGACAATCTCAGACTGAGGCATGGAGCTTCCAGGAAGAGGTATGTGATATTAATATGGTGCTGTGCTCTTGTCCTAGCTCAGATGAAGTATTATGATCAGTTCTGTGAGCCATGGTTAAAAAAATACATTGATAAGCTGGATGGTGTCAGTATTGGAAGCATTCCCTCCAGAAGGAGTGGTAATGAGGAGATGATTCTCAAGTAATACATCCCTGAATTATGAACATTTAGCATATATAAAATGGCATGACAAAAGATGTGGAGGGCCTCAAGTTCATATCATATAAAATTGTTTGAATGAAATGGGCATGTTGAGCCTGGGTGAGGGAAGACTTTGGACAACATGATATCTGTGCTCAATTATTTAAAAGGCTGTCATTTGGAGAAAGGATGAGAATTGTTCTGTTTGATCCCAGGGGGAAGAACTAGGAGAGAAGTGTAAACTTCTATTGTAAGAAGGGGGCAATACTCCTAATGATTTGAGGTGTCCCAAAGTGGAAATGGAGAAGCAGTGAGTAGAGTGCTGGTCCTGGAGTCAGGAAGACTCCTCTTCCTGAGTTCAAATATGGCCTCAGACACTTATTAGCTGTGTGACCCCAGACAAGTCACTTAACTCGGTCTCAGTTTCCTCATCTGTAAGTTGAGCTGGAGAAGGAAATGGTAAACCCCTCCTGGATACTTGGCAAGAAAACCCCAGATGGTGTCACAAAGAGTTAGATGTGATTGAAAAATGATTAAACAAACAAAAAACTTCCAAAATTGGAATGGGCTGCCTTAAAGGTTGACACTCATTGGGTATATTCTGATGGACATACTTTCATGAATGTGTTGGACTAAATGGCTGCTGAGATCCCTGCTTACACCCAGATTCTGTAGTTCAATGAAAATCACACCAGTGGCTGTCTGTCCACTAGTAGAACATTCATACTTTGACTTGTTTTTCTATTAGTCGGGAGTTTATGCTCATGTACCTGATTCCATTGCATGCATTTACAAGGCAGGCAAAAGCTATTATTAAAATGCTCTATAAAGATGAATTATTATTTTGTGTACAAGAGCAGTCTCACAGATAATTATTTAAACTGTAGCCTGAGTTCTTGATTAGTGGGTAATGTAAAAACTTACCTGGAAAACTTAAAGATGGGGTATAGTCCCATGTACTAGCCAGCTGGTACAACGGATAAGCACAATGAATAGATGAACTTGGTTAAGGAGACCTGAATTCAGATCTGCCTCAGATGCTTAATAGCTGTGTGACCTTGGACAAATCCCATAACTTTGTCAGCCTCAATTTCTTCCTCTATAAGCTGTGGATAATAATAGCACCTACTGCTAAGGGTGGTGGAAGGATCAAATTTGTAAGGTGTTTTGTAAATCTTAAAGTGTCACATAAATACTAATTGTCATCATTAATCTTAATAAAATTATGTCCTAAGATTGCCCTATGTATCAATCTTAATTGGACTGAAGAGGTTGTTTATATAAAAAAAGTTATTTTCATTCTTCTGTAAGTAATAAATGCAGACCTGAGTTAGTTGGAAGTTTCTGATTATAATTATATTCAAGAGTTCCAGACTAATTTGAATTTATCACCTGATGACTGAAAGCTAGCATTGGAAACATTCCCTCTGGAAGGACTGGTAATGAGAAGATGATTCCCAAGTATTACATTCCTCAATTATGAATGTTCAGTATATATAAAATAGCCGATTGTACATTTTACTCCCTCTTTATACGTATATCCAGACCATCTCAGGCAATTACCCAGCTTGTTCTGAGTTGATGACAAATCTGATTTTTGGCATATGGAATTGTCTAGCAGGCTTTGAAGGGATTACTATGACTGTCTTCCCTACCACCTCCTTTCTTCCCCCTCATGTTTCTACCTTTTATTCTGTCTTTCTTTAATCACAAATCACAACTCAAATTGTTCAATTTAACAAACATTTACCAAATGCCTATATTCTATGACACAGACCTTATTTTCCAGTATAATTCAAATAAGGACAGATGTGCAAAACAACAACAACAACAAACCAAGACAAAACACTATGAAGCAAGGGAAAGTGAGATTAGCGCAAAATCCAGACAAAATGCCAAGAAATTTGGGTCGATTTTTGAATGCCAGGATCATGATTTATATTTGGTGGGCAGTGGGAAACCACTGAAAGTCTTCTGGATAGAAGAATGACATGGTCGTAGTAGTACCTTTGATTACTCAGGTAGAAGTGTGGAAGATGAATGGGAGAGGTGATAGATGAGATGTCAAAAGACTATTTAGGAGGCTATTTTTTGAGAAAATATTAATTCAATGAGCAGTATTATAATCAACAAAGGAATGAATGAAGCATTTATTGAATACCTAGTAGATGCAAAACATTATGCTAAGCACTGGGGAAACAAATGGAAAAGGGGGATAATCCCTGCTTCCCAGGGGCTCCGATTTGATGGGGAATGACAACATGTAGGGAAGGCTTCAGTTGCGAGTCAGATGGAAAAATCCCATGGTCCTCCGGGTTCAGTGGCAAAGAAGATGTCGATGACTCTTATTTAATACGATTTCCATTAGTAAAATCCTTTTCGTTCCTGGTGCTGAACCATTTGACAGTACCAAGGATAATAATTAAGCACCTACTGTATGCTAGGCACTGTGCTGGGTGCTAGGCATATACAAACAAAAACATCCTAGTTCCTGCCCTTGTGGAATTTATGGTATATGGGTGAAACCAAATGTACAAAGGACATGACAGTAACTAACATTTTTTGTGGTTTAAGGTTTGCAAAACACTTTTACAAATGCTTTGTAATATTGGGTCTCACAATAACCCTAGGAGGCGGTGCTCTTATTATCCTATGTTTTCAGCTGGAGAAATTAAGGCTGAAAGGTTAAGTTATTGATCCATGGTCACACAGATGGTGTTTGAGACAGGATTCAAACCCGGCTCTTTCCAACTCCAAGCTCAGCGCTCCACCCACTGGACTTTGCTATTTCTATGAAGTATTTTCCACAGGGAAGACACTCGCAACCAGTGGGATTGGGAGAGGCCTTTGGTAGGAGGTAGGGCTTGAAGTGAACTTTGAAAGAATCTGAATGATTCTTCAGGGAGGAGGTGAGGAAGAATCACATTCCAGCATGGGGACAAATTGCAAAGGCACGCTGGAGATAGATGTGATAAGTATGAGAAGAAGGGCAGAATGCATGAAGGCATAAAATATGGAGGGGAAAAGTTCACTGGAGCCAGACTGTGAAGGGATTTCAAAGCTAAGTAGACAGAGAGTGGAGGGGCAGCTACATGATGCAGTGGAGGATTGGAGGGGGGCATCCTCATCTTCCTGAATTCAAAATTGGCCTCAGACACTTCCTAGCTTTGTGACCCTGGGCAAGTCATTTAACCCTGTCTGCCTCGGTTTCCTTATCTATAAAATGAGCTGGAGAAGAAAATGGCAAACCACTCCAGTATCTTTGCCAGGAATGGTCGGTCACAACTTTGTTATATGCTACAGGACAAGAACGGAAAAAAAACAAAACAAAATGAAACAAAAGGCCATTGCAGAGCTCACTTTCCTTTAAATGATAAGACTGGACATGGGATTGCAACAGGTTGAAAAGAGATTGGGAAGTGAGGCAGTAAAGGTAATGTGTGTGGATATCTTGTATAAAGATTTAGCCTGTGAGAGGAGGGAAAGCAAAGAAGGAGAAAATGGGTGTGAGGAGAGAGTGTGTGAAGGGCAGAGTCAGTAACAAGGGGGTTCACAATGTTCCATCCATATTGAGGACATCATTAGTAACTTTGGAGACATAGTGATCATAATGCTGTATTATCCCCCCCCCTTATTTTGTCTATAGATTGCTTTGTACATTCTTGTTTGGATGCCGCTTCCCCATTAGATTGTAAGCTCCCCAAGGGCAGGGACTGTCTTTTGCCCCTTTTTGTATCCCCAGAGCTTATAGCAGTGTCTGGCATGCAGTAGGCACTTAATAAATGCTTATTGATGGATTGTATTGACAAAGTATTTTCCCCAACAAGTAGGGGGAAAGCTATGTTTTCAGTGGAGTGGTGGGGACAGAAGCCAGCTTGTAAGGAGTTGAGAGAGTGACCGGTGGTCAGAAGATGGAGGCGGTCAGTATATTTTGCTCTTTTTTAGGAACAGTATATCCTTATTGGCACTAATAGGGAATAGGAGAAAGGATCCGATGGCTGGGTCTGCGATTTATTTTTATCTTCTTGTACAGGGAAGAACCTGTGTTGATCTGGGGGGACCATGTTTTAGCAATGCTGGTATTTTCATTTATTTCCTGTTATGTTGTGGCATCTGGGTCTTTTTTTCCTCTGATGGGGCTATGACTCTAATTATCTTCCCTATACTCATATAGAGACCTTGAACTGACTTTCTTTACAGAAAATCAAGATCAGCTGATGGAAGCTCCTCTGTACTGTCCTCATCAGCTCTGCATGCCACTGTCTGTCTCTACTAGGTGCAATGGCTGTCTATATTCTCCTCCTATTCTGATGGAGAAGCAGCCTTCCTCCTGTGTTACACTAGCTCCTTTGTTGGTCCACAGGCAACTTCCTTTAGTGTTTGGAACCAATTCAACGACATTGGTTCAAATTCTGGTTTCTACTACTTGCTTCCTGAGCAATTCTGGACAAGTTGCTTCCCTAGTCTGAAACTTAATTTCTGTGTTGATAAAATCGTAGACCTAAAATCATAGACCCTGTGCTGGAGGGGACCTCAGAGGCCACCCAGCTTAACCTCTCAAGTTCCAAATCCTTTGATCCCATTTTCTGGATTTAATCCTCCCTGACCCCTAAGAGACCTTGTGGTTCCCATTTTATCCTAGCAAACACATAACACCACCTTGTGTCTTGATGATGTGGCTCTTTATGTAAATTAGGTTTTGGATGAATTTAGGCAAGATCCATTTGGATGCTATGGAAATTGATCAATAAGCATTTATTATGCCCTGTACTAGGTGCTAGGTATGCAGAGACTGAAACGAAAAAAATGTCAACCTTCAAGGATCTTACCTTTCACCTGGGAGGGATAATGTATACATATATAAGTACATACAAAATAAATGCAAAGCAGTTTTTTGAGGGGAAGGCACTAGGATCAGAAAAGGCTTCATGCATGGAGTGACATTTGAGCTGAGATTTGAAGGAAATTCGGGATTCTAAGAGGCAGAGGTGAGAAGGAAGGCTTTCCAAGAATGGGGCATGGTTAGTTCGAAAGTGTGGAGATAAGAGATAGAATGTGGTATTTGAGGAATTACAAGAAGTGACATGTTTGGCCATGACAAGTGGTGACATGGCATTGATAAAATGAAAAGTGAGAGGCAAATAAAAACAGTCTTTTAAATATAGAAACTGTTTGTATATATAAATATATTTTATATACATACACACATTATATATGTATATTTGCAGTATACAGAGTATAGTGCAGTATAGTATGTAGAATAGATATAGAGCATATATTTATGTCTGCATGTACATATGTACAGATGTGTGCATATATACACAATATATACCTATATACATATGTACACACATATATGTATATATATACACACACACACGCACACATACATACATATGCTCTTTGAGGGCTATAGCAGTAAAAATTATATAATCAGCCTGTAGTCTAAGAAATAAGTTCAAATTCTGATTGGAATGCTGTTGAATATCAGTACATGGCCTTTGCATCCAAAGGACCTCCAAGGCTGCCCTGCGGTGGTCTCAGTGAGGTCACAATTGTTGTTTTCTCATTTTCTGCAGCTCCCTCCTGCTCTGCACCACAATTTGAAAAGAAGGGTTATTGAGAGATTCAAGAAATCCCTCTTCAGCCAGCAGAGCAATCCTTGTAACCTGAAATCCGAAATTAAAAAGGTACAGTCTTCTATATATAACTTCTCTTGGTATTAACTACAATGCATTGGGGTGGGGGCAGGGGGACCCTATCCCTTTACCAAAATGCCCTCATTGTTTCTCTGTGCAGGGCACAGGGCAACCTTTGATGCTTGAGGTGCAGAAAGAGGGAAAGCAACATTTTAAATTCTTTCCTTGATTTCTCCGACTATCTTTCTGGGAAGGTAGTATCATATTCCTTGAAGACTACAGTGATAAAAGAAATCTGAAGAGTTGAATTGTTATTTTATGTATATATAATTTAAAGAATACTTTACCCCTTTAGCTGCTAACATTCAGAGACTTCCCTAGACTATGACCCAGAGGACTAGAGTTCTAGCTCCTGGGCCGCCCCAGTCATTTCCCAGGTGTGAAGCCCAGTGTTCTCATCCATCAGATGAGAGGATGGTTGTTGATCTTTAAGGCCATCTCTTGCTCTGAGATTGTAGGATTTGCTGCCCTTGGGTGGGTAGGCTGCCTCTTTGTATTATAGATGGGGAAGCTAAAGCTTAGAAAAGCAGAGTTAGGGCCAGGGCTGCCTAGTGACAGGGGAGACTGCTCCTCTTCTAGGTCCCCCTTTTGAGGAAGCACCACCAGATTCCACATTCTCCGCTGGACCCAAGTCACAGTGCAGTGAGTTCATTCAGAGAAGCAGTCATGATGGTTATAACAACAGCAAAAACAACAATATAGACAGTGTTTATAAAGAGCATTAAGGTCTGCAGAGCATCCTGCGTGCGTATTATCTCAGTTGAGCTTCACAACGACCTTGTGAGTTTTTATTAGATTATTATCCCCATTTCACAGATGGGACACTGAAGCAAGGAGGGCCAACTGCTTGGCCTGTCATGAGACACTGTCAGAGAAAAGATTCAAGCTCAGGTCTTCCCAACTCTCTCCTTCTTGTCCCACTTAAGCTTGTCATTTTCATGATCATTAGTCACGCTATTAGCTGATTTGGGGTTTACAAAGCACTTTCCCCTTATTTTATCTCTGGGACTTCCCTGGGACGTATCCCCATTACAGGCTGCAGTATCCCCATTTTATAGCTGAGTAAACTAAGGCTTAAGGAGCTGAAGGCCCAAAGACTTTCTTCCAAGATTATGAGCTTGGGCACAGCCTCCCAACTTGATCAGTTAGTTTTTCCTTACCAAGCCACTTGTTCCCCATCACAAACTCAATGGGTAAGTGTACTGTTCCTTTTTACTTGGGATGTATGATAAGCTCTTTGATTAAGAGAAAAAAGAATGGATACAGAATGTTTTTGTCTTTGTCTTGCTTCACTGGTGCCCATATTGAAAGAGGGGAGGTGTAAAAATGTAGGCAGCTGCAGATAAACAAAACATAAAACCACCTCAGCCGAGATCAGAGAGCTCCTGCCTCTTTCATGGGCTGGATTGGGGAGTAGGGCATAGAAACATAACCACAGGAGATCAAAACAGGAGGGAAGGAGTTTCTGGCTATTTACTCTGCAGTATTTACATGCTGCAGTAGGAATACACAGCAAACATATTTTAAACAGTCAGAAGCCCAGAATTGCTGAGGAAAGATTGTGTTTTGCAAAAATCTCATAATTATTAAAATGATATACAGCAAAATCTCAGGCTTACAGAATAATTCAAATCCTAGTTTTATAGCATGAAAGGGACCTTGGTTCCCAATCTCTCTGGTAGCCAGATTGGAAAGGTAGCTCTCTGGACTGCCAGGACTTTGTACCATTTAAAATACCTATCCACTCTTCTGTTATGTTGGTTGAGTTTCCTGGTTCATTCACCATTAATTAAATATCATCTTCCTCTTTGTGACTGATATGCTAGGTGGCCAGGAAACTCAGATAGCTCTCCTTTGGGGATCTTTCTTTTCATCAGCTCTTCTGTGTCCATCTCTAGGGGAGAATAGGTTTCTATTAATTCCATTAATCCATGAGATTCTATTAATCAAGAGACTATAAAGGAAAAGTGGAGTAACTTGAGAGGGCTCACCTTGGAGATCAACTTGTCTGCATTTTGCAACCTTGTAAAGCAGTCTGAGCTAGCCTCTCAAGAATCCCATTGGGTATTCTTTGGAAAGCAGTTTGAGGAAAGATCCTGGATAGCCCAGAACACCCTCCCATGGTATATAACATGTTATCTAGGAGATATAAATAGAAAATCTCAGTGTGGCTAGAGAGTAGCCTCAAGGATTAATGGGGTGCCTAATACAGTAGAGGTTCTAACCTTAAATTAAAGGAGGGAGAAGGATTATGCTTGCTTGATTCTCAATCCAGTGACCTAACGTGAAGGAGAAATCTAATGAAGGCCACAGTACTCTGTGACACCAAGGCTTTAAGTCTGACTTTGAACTGTAGGCAGGATGAGCTCCACCTTCCTCTAGGGAGCACAGCATAGTTAAGTCCTCTTGTCCTTGCCCAGTGATCCCAAGCATCGTGCCCTTATGCCTTTTCCTCCAGTCACCCTTCTGCCTTACCAGTTCTGCTACAGCTTGGGTCTTCTATTGCCTAGCCCATTCTACTTGACCCTTCAGAATTCCCACTCTGTTATCCATAAATTTCCCTACATCCTCAACCAATCTTCTTTCTTTTCATCTACCTTCTTGTTTGAACTAAAATGGGACTCTACCTTGAAGATTTCACTTGCCATGCAATCTGTCTCACTCATGCCCTTCCTAGAATCTTCTATCCTGCCTCTAAACTGTCCTGATAGCCAGCTAGATCACTCATTCCTGTCCTTTAGTGTGCCTCCTTAAGCAACTTCCCTAATGGCCCAATCCTTCTACTGCTAGAGGTTTAACGCCATAGGGTCAATCCATGATGATCATACAGTGAAGCTTCTAAAAACAGAATTTCCCTTTTGTCTAACAGGGCCAGGGAGTACTTACTCCCTCCTTATCCCTGAAACATAAGAACCTCCTTGACATGAAGCTGTAGCTTTTTCCTGCTTCAAGGAAAATAATTGTGGCTCTAATACATCTAGAAACTCAGTCCAGATGAATCCAAGACTCTTAGAGCTGAGAGGGACCTCAGCCGCCACCAACTCCAACCTGTTCCCAAACAGGAATCCCTTCCGTAGCATACCCCAAAAAGAGTCATCTGGCCTTTGCTTGAAGATCTCCAGTGTTGGGAAACCCATTAACCCCTAGCCTATTCCATTTTTAGGTGGGGCTAATTGTTATGAAGTTTCTCCCTATAATTAATGGAAATCAACCATTTCTAAGGCAATATGGAGCAAGTCTAATCTCTTTTTCATCTGAGAGCCTTTCAGATACAAGAGTAAAGACAGCTATCATATTCTCCCACTCCACGCCTTCTCTTCTCCAGGGAAGTCAACCCTAGCTCCGTTATTTGATCCTCCATTGGCATGATCTTGAAGCTCCTACAACATGCTGTTTTCTCCCCTCTGGGTGCCCCTCAACTTCTCTGTGTTCTCCCTAACAAAGGGGCACCAGGTGGTTTGAGCAGGTCAGATTCCAGTGGAAGTGTCTTGTTAGTCCCCTCTGGGTGCCCCTCAACTTCTCTGTGTTCTCCCTAACAAAGGGGCACCAGGTGGTTTGAGCAGGTCAGATTCCAGTGGGAGTGTCTTGTTACTTCCCACGTTCTGAATGATTAGGCTTCCAGATTAGGGTTAGAATCACCCTCTTGGTGATCGTGTTCCGTTTCTGCCTCCTGTTGAATCACTTAAATTCCATAACTTAAACTCTGATGCAAACGGGTATTTTTTTCTTTCCACATGAACCACTAATATCTAGCCATGACTCCCCTAAATTGATTTTTTGAACCTAAGTGTGGGACTTCTGGTATCATGGTTATAGACAATAATTATTTTAAAAACTGTTAGAAAGCAAGAGAAATAGCAGGAACATTCCATAAATATAGTTTTCTTTTTTATATATTTTTTATATTTTTCTTTTTGCTTTTTGGAGGGGGGAAGGTAGGGCAATTGGGTTTAAGTGACTTGCCCAAGGTCACATGGCTAGTTTTTTGTTTAGGTGTCTGAGGCCAGATTTGAACTCAGGTCCTCTTGACCCCAGGGTCAGTGTTCTATTTACTGTACCACCTAGCCTCCCCACATAAACATAGTTTTCTATTAAAATATAATGTAGTATGTTTTCAAAGTAGCATAAGTCAGTTAAGGAAGAGAGAGGAAAAGAAGATAAAACATACAGCAAAAAGAAGAAGGGGGGATAATGGAGAGGAAGAGAGAAAGTAGCAATACCTGTCAAAAACCCTTTAGTTTCTGCTCCCTGCTTTCATTTATGTGCAGCTCAATTTCCTTCAGAAGCTGCACATAGGATATTAGATTCTTCCTAATTTGTATATTAGTTTCTGCTCCAAGCAATGCCCTTCTTTTGTGATAAGGTCACCAAGATACAGTAACGTGAATTCTGGTATGAGTAAAGTTGTCATAATCTCCAGTTGTTTTTTTTTTTTTTGATGCTTTTGGTTCCTTATAAAGTGTAGTTCTTTTCCTAAAACATTATAATTTAAATTACCCATCAATGTTTCAAGTAGTCAGGATTTCATTGATGTGGTCACTTCTTCCTCTGACACAGGTAGCAACTCGTCTTTGACTTAGCAGTCAGTTTTTGTGAATTGCCAACCTGTTGGCTAGTCTGGTCCTTGGACAACAGATGTCATCAGTCACAGGGCCATTCCAGCTAGTTAGAACTCTGGCCAAGTCTAAGGTCTATTTCCTTCTAAAACCTAAAATCAGAGTAGGTCTTTAATGAAGGACATTTATCAATTGACTATTATATACTAAAACTGTACAGTTCTCTTTAAGATAGAATCATTCAAAACCTAAGAGTAGTATTTTGCTAAAGTTAGTATGGGGCAGCTAGGTGGTAGAGTGAATAAAGTGCTGGGTCTGAGG
Organism: Gymnobelideus leadbeateri; assembly: GCA_011680675.1. NCBI lineage: Eukaryota > Metazoa > Chordata > Mammalia > Diprotodontia > Petauridae > Gymnobelideus > Gymnobelideus leadbeateri. The sequence goes on along the minus strand of WOXC01010392.1, from coordinate 27,107 downwards.
GCAGGAAGACTCATCTTCCTCAGTTCAGATCTGACCTCAGATACTTACTAGCTGTGTGACCCTGGCCAAGTCACTTAACCCTGTTTGGCTCAGTTTCCTCATCTGTCAAATGAACTGGAGAAGGGAATATTAAATCTCTCCAGTATCCTTGCCCAGAAATATCAAATGGGGTCACAAAGTCAGATGTAATTGAAAGGACTAAATAGCAACAAAAAGTATGTTGTGAGCATGTCAGTATATTTAATGTATTGATTTTTAAGTTTGTAGGCAGAGCTGGAAGATAATGTATAGCTTACTTGGCTCAAGCCCCATTGTTTGACATTTGAGGAAACTAAGGTCCAAGAAGTGAGTTACCAGCTCAGGTTATAAAGAGCAGAGTTTGGATTTGAACCTGGGTCTTCAGGCTTCAAATCTGATGTTCATTGTAGCACCCTACACTGCCCTTCTAAGTCATGTGCTGTGTCTAAGAGTTTGGGATAACTGGACAATAGAGCTATCTGTGGGTCAACAGAGATGTAGTGCATGGGTTTTCTGGAGATGAAGGGACCCAGGGCTGTCCAGTTTGAATTCTGTTAGAGATACTTTTAGAAGAATTGTAGATTTGTGAAATCATTTTTTAAGAGAACCCATGTTCAAATGGGCAACTTGCTTTTATTAGGTATGTGACCTCAGGCAAGGAACGTCTATCTCTGGCCTCCCATTTCTTTCTGTATACAAAGGTCAAGTGGAATGATCTCAGAGGTCCCTTCTGACTCTAATCAGGGAAGCTATGATTCTGTTAAGTGACTTCAAATGTATTTGGGATCATAGAATGCCCCCCCCAGTGAAAAAAACATCTGTCATAAAAGTTTTATATATTCTGGTTTAATAATGCCTAAAAGAAGTGCCCTTGCTCATCCAGTCTGGTATTTCCAGTGTCTCCAATGCATTTCTGCTTGTATGTCATTGTTTCCCACACTCATCTCATCATTTCTTGCTAAAACCTGCTTCCCTTCCTGACTTTTCAGTCTTCTGTGTCTATCATAGTCCCCCACCCCAAGTTTTTTTTATCTTTGACTCATCTCTGTTTCATGCTACCCATGTCATCCAGAAAGACACCAAGACCCATATATTTATCCATTAAAATGTCTTCAGCATCGGGTCTATGTTTCTAGACTCCCAACACCACCCTAGGCTATTCAGTCCATCCTATATAATCCTTCAGGACTCATCTATCTTAAATCCCATGTGGACACAGCCAGGACAGTGAAAATCCCTAAGGCCATGGCCCTCAAGTCTTGATTGAAGGATCTAGTGTGGTTTAGCCTGGAAAAGAGAAGACTTGGGGAACAGGGTACAGACATGGTAGCTAGCAAGTATTTGAAAGGCAGTCTTGGCAAATCATCGAACATTTATTAAGCCCTTAGGGTGTGCCAGGAACTGTGATAAATACTGGAGTTACAAAGAAAGGCAAAAACAGCCTCTGCCCTCAGAAAGCTTATTTTCTAATGGGGAGATAAAATTCAAACAGTCGCATAGCATACTTATATATAAGACCAATGTATCCATCTATCTCTAAATCTCTCTCTATACTGTAAGTGGGAGGTAATCTTAGAGGAAAGGCACTAGCAGCTGGGGGAACTGGGAAAGGCCCCTGCAGAAGGTAGAGTTTGAGCTGAGACTTTATAGGAAGCCAGTGAAACTGGGAGGCAAAGTTGGGCCCCAAAGCACAGAGCTAAGAACCACCCTGATTCAGCACCATGGCCAGAGGCAGCAAAGAGGCTGATTCTGACCTCAGAGAAGGTGACTGGGCTGCCTCTGGAGCCCTTTGGGACCACCTCCTTGGAGCTCTCCAGGAAAAGGCTAGATGGATGACCTGGGTGAGTTGTACATGGAATTCTTTTTCAAGTAGGGGCCTCTGAGGTTCCTTCCAACTCTGAAGCTATGATTCTAAGTATTTCTACATCCAGTCACTGAAAGGGTAATATTAGAAAGTCCTTGCATACAATGAGCCATAAGATTTGTGGAGAAAGTTTTGTTTGAACCAATATTCCCACTATTATTTGAGATCAAATCTGCTTTGTTCTATCTTAAGGCCCCCAAGGACTGGGACTGGCTTGTTTACAACTGTATTGTTGTATTCTTAAGCATAGACCCTGTAGAAGTAAGCTCTCTCTCTCTCTCTCTCTCTCTCTCTCTCTCTCTCTCTCTCTCTCTCTCTCTCTCTTTCCCCCTCCCTTCCTCCCTCCCTCCCTCTCTCTCTCCCTCTGTACACACACACACACACACATACTTATCAGATGAGGACCTTGATGGTTTCCTATGCAATATTTAATAAAAGCTACCTATAATTTCCTCCCGCTTTCAGTATTCTCTGGATACCATCCCATTACTTAGTAGTTGCCATTAATTTCAGGTCCTTAAATGCCCCTGAAGGCAAATGAATGAATCAGTAAAAAAAAAAGCATTCAGTCTTTATGACATGTATGTGCCTAACAGTATACTAAGTGTTCTAGGGGTAGAACTAAAAAAGTGAGAAAGTCCCTGTTCTCAATGACACATATTCTAATGGGAATAAAGAGAAGGAAGAGGAACAGGAAGAAAAGGAGAAAAAGGGGGGAAAGACAGGAGGATAAGGAGAATAGAGGAGGATAGGGAGAAGGAGGAAAGCTACCAGCATGTATGTAGTGCTTTTAGGTTTGCAAAATTCTTGGTGCATAGGAGAAGAGAGCATGACAAGATTTAAGAAAAGAACAGAAATATGTCTCCTTTCTGGCTGGATTGTGTTTTGGGGCAGCTTGGAATCTGGCAAAGGCAGAAGCTTTGGGGATCACCGGTACCCAGGGTACAGTAAGGAAGCAATGTGCTTGGAAGTCATGAATTGGGACCTTGCCTTGAAAAGGGCAAGGTAGGACTTGACTTATGCTGCATTGTCTGAATGGCCCAACTTACAGCTGCTTTGTGCCTGTGAACTCACATTAAAAATGTACTAACTCGAAAACCTGAAATGACTCCAGCACCACAGCTGCTTGGAACCAATGGGAAAAAGAGAGGTGAGAAATTGTTATTTAGAAGTGAAAAAGCTGGCCCAAAGATTCACTCATGGAGAGGGGGACTCGGCAACTGCTGCTTTCATAAGTTCTGTCATGGAGTGAATTGTTTTGTCTCATGTCAGGTCCAGATTCACAGTGAGAGGAGGAAAATGTTTCTAGACAAAAATTAGTGAATAGCAATTTGAAGAATTTGTATTAAGAAATGCGGTTTTCCATGCTCGATCACTCTTCAGAGAAAGTGAATGAAAGAAAATGTGGTTTGGGCCAAAGAGATTGTCTTGTCGAATAATTGGCATTTATTTCTCTTGTGTCTGATAACACTCCCACTTTGGGGTTGCATCTACACACAATTGTACAAAATATAATGTTCCTAGGACTTTTTATTGTCTCTGTGACTAGCGACTCATCTAGCTTGCTTTGACTATGATTTGGCTGCCTCCAATTTCTGATAAGCACTTCTGGAAGGAGGAAGATGTTTTCTTATCTATTTACAAGATACTGAAAACCACAGAGCTCTGACTCTTATGTGCATGAACACAAAGAAATGAAAAGCCCTATGAATCTCACCCCATTTGGGTTGGAGAAAATTCTTCTGCTTATCCTTTTATTTTGCTTTTCAGCTGTCCCAAGGATCTCCAGAGCCAATTGAACCAAACTTTTTTACAGCAGATTGTCATTTATTACTGCATTCATCAGGTGGAAATACCCTGTCCCCAAATGACAGGACAGGTAATGATTTTGTGCTAAGAACATACTTTGAAATCTACTTTTCTGCTGGGGAATATGTTGTTTTGATTGGCAGTTTTCAGTATAGAGAGTTTAGCTCAGAAGGAAAAGAAAACAGAACGAGTTCTTGACTATCCATGGCAACAAGGAGGACAGGACAGAATCAGAGGGGGTGGGGATATTACTTCCAATTCAGACGCCTTGAAGTTTACCTGATATTCTTTTTACCTACATGTTTCATCCTCATCCTTCCCCTTTAATGTTTATTACCTGAGGGACCCCAGGCAAAGTCGCTTAGCTTCTGTGACCTCACAGGGACCCCTGGGGCCCCTTCCAGCTCCATGTTTCAGCTCCTGTGTTCCTTGGTCATTTTTTAGTGCTCCAAAAACTTAATAGTAAGTCTGGTTGCTTTGATTTGTTTCTGCTCTTTCTCAGTCTGTGATAAAATGTCTATGAGGTGAAATGCCCAAGAGATGGAGGGAGATGAGGAAGAGGAGGGAAGGGTGGGGCTAGTCAGGCCCTGAATGGGTTGAGGAAGATTTGAATCCAGGGCCTAACAGAATTGTTTCTGAACATTTCCTATGTGGATTTAGCACTCACATGACTGTGACAAGGTGGCTCTGAGCCTTCAGACCCTTCCCCAGTCTTTGAAGTTCTTTACATGGCGATGCTTGCTCTGGAATCAGGACTGTCTTGCTGGGTTTAGAAAGCACAAAGGGGTTTTGGGGTGCTCTAGCCATAAGACAAATCGGTCCTGCTCCTCAAATGACTGATTTTCTTCTAGGTTTTGTAATAGCTACTGTAGTATTTCCCCAATATTCTTAAAGTCTTGGCCAAAGGTAATCAGGGAAGCCTCAAGTCAAGGTCATGCAGGGAGCATGGCAGCTTGTCTCTGATGCCTCTTAAGACAAAGGAATGGATTTCAGGCCAGAAATGCTCTGAGGAGATAAAGGAGACCAGCACTCTCTTTTCCAAGGGCTCTCTAGGCTCCCTTCAGGTACAGTGACCCAGCCCTGATTTCCAGAAGTAGGTCAGGGCCTATTATGTCATGGGCACCTGGGGGAAGAGAAATGAAACTACCAAGGACAAAGCTGTTGGGGTTTGGTTTTTGTTTTTAAAACCGGGAAGCGCCTTCCAGTGGTCATTTAAACTGGGTTTGATTCCCCTCCAGGCAACCACACAAAAGGCTCAGCTGCTTTTCATCATTCCTCCTTGATTTCCTCCAGATTTTTTTCCTGCCAAGTATATGCCTCATTTGTGCACCTTATTGGTTACATGGGGTTTCTATAGCTAAGCAAGGCAGTCTTTGACAGTCTGGCTCTGGGAACTAGTCTCTAGTTTATTTACCTAGCAATGGGTAAGGAGTCTTTTTTTTGTAATAGAAATTCCTTCTTTAACTTTTCATATTAACATTATGATTGATATAATAGGAGAAATTCAAAGTCCCCATTTTTGTCTTTAAGAAATGACTCTATTTTCCCTACAGTCATGTCCCAATTACTATAAAATTTTGTCTTAACCTCAGCCAGACTTCTAATGCTCAGTTACCTCATATAATTTCACTATTTCAGGGATTCCTAACAGCTTTGATCTGGAGGAGGGAATAACCTACGAACAGATGCAGGTCAGGTTTGTGTGTTGCCTTTGAACAATAATATGGTTTTGTTGTTGTTGACTTTTCACTCGATGAGCAATGGTGACTGAACTGAATTTCCTTCACCTCTAGACTGTAATTGAAGAGGTCCTGGAAGAAAGTGGCTATTACAATTTTACTTCTAACAGGTGAGATCTGGTATTTACTTTGAAAATAGGAAAGAGGAATTGGGAGAGTGGACTGATGAATCTGATTTATATCTTCAATTTCAGCTTTCTTTTTCCAATTTTCATTGGAAATCATTAAAAAAATACATTGGCCTAGACTAGATAAAACCATGGATAAGAGAGATTTTTGTCAGCTCTTTGTTGTAGATGCAGCTGTTGTATTCTCTATCGAAACAGAAAGATGGTGATCACTCAGTTGTAATTTTGCCTCGTTACTCGTCTTCCATTAAAAAAATAATAAATGGAATTGAATAAAAGGCACTTCCAAGCCAGGCATCTTATTAGGAGTTTTTTCTATCATTCCTCTTGAAGGACTGTAAATTCATGTTTCCAAAACCCAAAATAGCATACTTTATTCCTCATTTAGAAATCACACTCACACACACACACACACACACACACACACACACACATTCGAGCACTAAAAAAGGAACCGGTGTGAAGAGAATCAAGATATGCTGGTTGGGGTGGGCAGGTTGGCTGTTATAGAGCTGTTCTCTAAATATAATTAAAAATCTCAGATATTGTTGAGTTGTAGGCTGTGTTCAATTATCAATACTGTTTGTGATCTACAAAGATTCTACTAGTTTCCCATTGAATTTCTTCATTCTATCATTCTCAGTGACACTGTTAGACCAACTTCTTAGCTGCATAGAATTCTAGAACCTAAAGTTCATCCAATCCAAGGACTTTGGTTTAGTTCATGCCTCATTGTTTGCATGTTGTCTCCTGCTTTGGACCATGGGCTCCTTGAGAGCAGACTGTCTTTTGTCCTTGTTGGCATCCCCACCACTTGGCACGGTACTTGGCACATAGCAGGAACTTAATCAATTCGTATTGGCTTGTCCTGTTGCCTAGACTACCTTGTCTCGATTTCATACTGAATCCCCTCCTCATTAAGTTATTTATACCCTTACATGCATATTCATTTATCACTATAACTCAGGGTAGAATTTAAACATTGTCCTAGGAAGGATACAAGGCTGCTCATTTGGCCATGCTGCCCACCCTTCTAGGTCAACAGTCCCCCCAAAAGAATGAAAGAAAGAAGCACTTTAAGGCCATTAGATGATTTTTGTAAAAAACATCTTTGGAGAGATGGTTAAATTCTTGACTGCTCTTATCTCTCCTCTGCAAAGATTTTCTCATGAATCTCACATGTCTGAGATTACTCAACTACTATCTTGGTTTGATGATTTATTTCCAAAATACTACTTCTATAAATGTGGATTTGTTATGATTGTTCAGAGAAGGGATGAGTAATTCTTGTTCTCCAAAGATATATCGTTATAAGAAATTACCAGCACCACCCACCCACCCACCTTCCCTGGAGTGTTGGTTGAATAATTGACTTTTCCTTTCTACCCAGTACAGTCCTGAAATGCAGTACTAATACAAAATTGCTCCTCAGAGGCTTAGTACATTCAGCCTTCCCTGGATGACACCAGCCTCCTGTGGCCTTGATTTCAAATACCTCCTGACTTGATGTTGGAATCTGCTTAAACTTGCAGTGGAATGGTGATAAACTTTTTAAACTGAATTCCTGTTGAGGCCATGAGTCTCAGGCCCATCTTATGCTCAAAACCCAGAAGAAATAGCAAAGGGGGGGGGGTAATGACAGCACCTAGCTTGCAATAAAGTGCTTAGCAGAGTGCCTGGTACATATAGTAGGTGCTTAATATGTGCTTATTCTCCTCCTTCCCTTGGAGCCCGTAGTCTATTAGGGGAAATAGCATACACACAATTATGTTCAGACAAGATACTCTTTTCTTGCCACCAGAAAGATCTGTCATCCAATACCCTTTACGTCTGAATTGGAGGACTGCTGGCCACATGCCCTGTGAGCCTGTGGCAGGCCTGAAGCTGCCCTTGGATTTGTGGTGTGGTTTGACATCCTTGTTCTGGAACACACGCAGAAGAGAACATTTTCCTCACTGTGATAAAGAGATGATAATGTCTCATAGAAAGATGATGAATGTGACATATCAAAATTCGGAGCTGAATGCAATGGGAAACATGGCTCCCAGCACCAGACTCCTATAATGTGCTGGTCACATCCTTGTTTTGATTTGCTCCCAGGTCCTCACACATCCACGCTTTCCTCTTCTAGCTTTTTATATCGGCTTCAGCCACTAGGCAGGGTATTTCTTGGGAGCTAATCACTAACTGAGAACAATAACCCTTGACTCTGCCTAAAGCCATCAGCTATTTCCAGGTGGCCATTAATTGCCAAGAAATGGGACAGGTTCCAAGTAGAAATAGCTAATCATCCATAAACAGAGAAAAATGCTGCAACCAAATTTTCAAAATATCAGCTGTCACTCTCTTATTTTCTCTACAGACAAAGTCTGGAAACACCTTGAAGATAGGGAGTCAGTCTTTAAAATTCATATGTAATTCAGAAATGTATTCCTCCTTACTCTCAGCCTTCAAGTGTTCCCACTATCACCCACCCAGCCCCTCTGGCCTAGATGAAGATGAAGTAGATGAAGATCAGCACTGGAGTTGGGACACCAAATACAGGTCCCAGCCCATTTCCTTTCTCTGGCCTTGGTCTTTAAGGCCTGAGAAGGAGAGGTCCCTTCCAGTTCTAGATCTGGGGACCCCTAATCTATGGTATACGTGATAATATCAGATTGTTGGTTTAATGTCAAGTGTTCCATGTGGGCTTCTGAAGAAACCCTCTACAGAGGGGATTCAAGAGGCCCCACGATAAACGGACACTGCCTTCAGGAAGTTTGCAGTTCAAGGTACTCAGCTGAGTAGACCAAGAGCTTGAGGCTGAGACGAGAATTCACCAATAAGGTGTTTGCTTTTTAGATAAATGAAGAATATGTCCACTGTAGGGCTTGAAGACAGCTGTCAACCCAAACTTGTTAGAAATCACTAGTTTCCTGTTCTGATGACAAAGGGCAAGGAAGGCTCAGGAGTGGGGAGGGGCAGAGAAGGGGCAGCCTGGCTTAGTGGCTAGGGCACTGCTGGGTCTACAGCCACCAATACTTGGGTCCAAATCCTGTCTCTGATGCTCACTACTTATGTGACCTTGGGCAGGTCACTTGGTTTCTTTAGGCTTCAGGCCACTCACTCAGGCTCAGTTACCAAATCACAGATATTTTGAAATCTATGTCCTGGAGGGAGTTCTCACATCAGGGAAAAAAGTCACAGATCCATTGGGATTTTCCAGAAATAACTGGACAGGATATTCTTTGCCTGCTTTAGGGGGAAGATGTTCCAGAGAGAAAAAAAATTTGGATTAGGAGTGAGTGGTATAGGGAAAAGAACCATGGACCAAGGGTTAGGGGACTTGATTTCCAGCTGTGTAATCAAAGATGATCCATAATTAGTACAGTTCTCAATCCATCCTCTTTCCAGTGGGAAGTGAGCCTCATATGAGAAGAGAGACCACAATGCAGCATGGGAGGGAATGAGAAAGGTAGGCTAGAATTATCCTCTAAATCAATCAACAATTGATTAAGCCACGAGCCAAGGACTGTACTAGGAGCTGAGAATACAAAGGCAAAAAAAAGTAACAAGCCCTGTCCTCAAGAAGCCAGTGTTAGAGCCAGTAAGGGGGGAAAGAGAGAGAAAGGGGGGGAAAGAGAGAACTCACAAAGAGAAATATATGGCTACATATATATATATATATATGTGTATATATGCATATATATACATATATGCACATATATACAAAAATATACATTGACTATATCCATGTATATATAATATGCATATACTATTACATATAGTATCCTAAGCCTTACTTACATGTTCTATACTAGATATATGTAAGTCTAGATATAGATGATATGCCTGAACCAAGCTGACTTTTATGCTCAGGCCTGGAAGCTTTGGGGGCAGAATGATCCACTACATGAGGACTGAAGCTAGAGAAGATGTGTTGAGCGCGCTAGTCAGTCACTTAGTTTAATAAGCATTTACTGAGTGTCTGCTATGTGCCAGGCACGATTCTGGACACTGGGTTCCAATGCAATAAAAGAAATAATCTCTACTCTCTTACATTCCAGGGGGTGGGGGTGGGGCAGGGTAAGAAGTCTGCATTGGAATATGTACAGATTAAATGTAAAGGTAACAAAGCAGATAAATACAGGGCAGTTCAGCCCAAGGTATTTGGGGAGGGAGAGCACTGGCAGTTGTTGTATCAGAGAGGGCCTGGTGGTAGAAGGTGGTGCTTGAGCCACATCCCTGGAAGGAAGGAGCTGTCAAGTGTTTGAAGGCCTGTCACATGACCAGTGGATCTGACTCGCCCTGCATCACTCAGAGCCATGGGTATAAAAGTTACCGAAAAGGCAGATTTAGACTTGATATCAAGAAGAGCTCGTTCTAACAGTGAGAGTTAACTCCCCGAAGCTGCCTCAGTTTCCTGTTATCTGAAAGTCTCTTAGCCGAGGCTAGATGACAACTTGGGGATTTTTCTGGAGGTTTTCTGTCTGGTTTTTACCTATGGAGTGAGGAGATTGTTCATTCCTATTTTAGATAATCTGAGGGGCCCCAAAGTCCATCAGGGACCATGAGGTATCTAAAATTCCTTTTGGAAGACCCTGGGAGCTCCTGTTGTAAAAAAGTTTTTATCTTGGAGATGGTAACCCATTAAGCACACATCCTACCTTAATGTCTTAGTATGATCCAGAAGGGCTTGAGGGAATAGACTCTCAAAGAGATGTGTTTTCATTGGAAGGAGGAGAAAACAGTATCAATGAAGGATCTAAAACAGAATGCCGGTGCTGGGGGAGGATAGATCCGATGAGGCGATACAGTGGGTGAATCAGGGAGCCAAAAGCAAAGCTAGTTCCACTATCTTTCCTTTAGGTGCTCTTTCCATAATAATAGCTCATATTTATAGGATATATTAAGGTTTACAATGGAGTCTCCTTCCAGTCCTGAAGATAAATAGCGTATAATAGACATTTTAGAGACGAATAGGTAGTAAGAGGTGTCCCTAGTGAATCATCAGGGTCAGGATTTGAACCCAGGTCTTCTGCCTCTGAGGGTCAGATTTCTGTGTCCATGCCACTCTTCCACCATCCCCACTGCCTATGAACTCCAAAACCACTTGGGTAAGCATTGCTGTTGAACTTGGGCACATCTATATTTAATTACTCCAAGAAAAGCAGTAATTTTTCTCCATTTTCATATTGGTGCTGTTGTTTGTACAGAATCATCCCAAATTTATGTACAATTTGAGAAGAGAGTCTATGCAGAATCAACTATATGTATGAACTTTAAAATGTGCACTGGGGTTATTTTATGTTAGGGAAAAATCACCAACGTTTATTGAATCCTAGCAAGGCACCAAGCAGTCTTTGCCCAGTAGGCATATCTCCTTCTGCATACTTTCCTTTGCCAAAATGACTTGCCCAGCAAGTAAAAACACAGAGTTTACAGTCTATTGACATTCAGATATCTACTAGTCACTTTGAACTGCTTCATTATTTTCAATTTAAGTGAACAGAATCAACATCTTCCTTTCTGAAAGACCCTTTTAGGATTCACATTCAGCAAAAGATTCGTCTTTCTCAGAAATTTCCATTGCTGTCTTCAAGACTGTGTTTTCATTAATGGCCTCCTAATAAGAGTTCCCCTCAATATGGCACTTTAGAGTTTGGAATGAAATTTGCTGTGATGTAAGTAATACAAATAGTAATATCTCTATTAAGGAGATGGAGGTTCAAGGAATTTAGATGGCAGTAATGAGTCATGACCAAGGACTTGACCTCCCATCTTCTGACTCCCAGTTGAAGTCTCTTTGAGCAGAGAGGCAGGGCTGCCTCTCCTAATATCAGTAAAGAAAGTGTGCACTCAGGTATTTCTCACTGGAGACTCTTTTTCCTTTTAGGTATCATTCTTATCCATGGGGAACGAAGAATTATCCAGCTAAAAGATGAAAAACCTTTTTTGAGTGGACTGGGGTTTGTTTTTCCCAATGAAGTTAACCTGCCAGGAACTTCAGTTATTACTGTGTGATGGCCAAAGGGATAAGCTCTGCCTGAAGGGTATTGAAGAGAAGAAACCAACGCTGCAATGACTCCAGGATGTCTTTCTGGGTTCTTGATGTGTGGGGTATACGGTTGCCATCCATGGCTGCTCCAGTCTCTGCAGGGAGCTCTGTGCCTGCTAGTTGGTCAGAATGCTGCAAGTTTCATTTTCTGGGAGGAAACATTCCTTAACAGAACTTTCTTCCGTTTTTTTTTTTTTAAGTCTTTCCTATTTTTTTTAAACAATGATTTGATACTCAGGATTACTGGAACTATGTGTTTAAGGGCATGTAGCCTTCCTTATATCAAAAATAGGGATAGATTTGAAAAAGAAAAAACCCCATAAGATCCAAATAACAAATTGGGAGACTCACTGTATCCAATGATAACTTTAATAGAAATTCAAAACTGCAGTTTGCAATTTAAACGAAAGAATTGGCTTAATATCAACTACCTGGGTGCTAATAAACTTAAAACTTGATACAGTGTAGACAGTATTTGCAAGCTGTCCAGCTTTGGAGAATAACTGTCAATTTATAAATTTTAGGCCAGAAGAGTAGATTATATTCATGTACAGTGTGCATATGTGTGTATATATAAATGTGTATATATAGAGATATTTTATGTTTACCTAAGAAATAAATAGCCAGATGAAAGGGATGCTTTGCTACTTATCAAAACTGCAAGACTTAGTGAAAGCTGAAAAGATTTCAACCCCATCGCTGAGCTCTGACTGTCCTGACTCCACGACCTCCCCTGCTGAAGTTTAAACAGTTGTTTAAAAAGAAAATTATTGTGTAATGAATATTATACTCTTGTATCCAGTGTGAACTAGTGAAAAGAATAACATATATGTATACTGTCATATATATAACACATACGATTTGTATGTATGTATTTATCAGAATATCAAAATGCCAAACAGCGACACATCCCTGTATAAATCTGGCTATTGACTATAAAATACAGTTTTAACATGATTATTTTGGGTGCATATGTGCACATAGACACATGTATACACACTGCTTCCCGTATAACTACAGTATATCTTAACAAGGCTTTGTAAAAACTTCCCATGCCAAGCCAGAGCTTCCTTACTACAGGATACTAGGCATCCTTTTAATAACCTTTAAATATGTCACAGCAAAGTGGGTCTAAATACTGGTTTCATGTAAGAACCCTTTGCTGACTTTCTGAAATATATATATTTGCATTTTTACTTTTGCACAGTAGGGAAAGGATTTGGCTGATTATATATTACTAAACTACTATATCTATTTAGTTTATTCTTTATTTTAAAATGGCCTAAAGAGAATGACCCATGTAGTGTGACAATTCTCTTATTATGATCTGATACATATTTTAACTGATTTTTTAATATTTAAAAATACATATTCATTCCCATAAAGTTTGCACTTACACCCCTGGGGGGATGTCAATGGGAATCTTGTTACCAAATTGATTACTACAGTGGCACTATAATTTAAAATAAGAGCTATATCTCCGAGGTGATTGGAAATGCTCTTTAAAAAATATAATAGCAAGAACAAAAAAAAAAGGTTTAGTTGGAGCTTCCAAAGGCCTGTCCCTGCCTGATCATGGCAGAGTGGAGTTGAGTGATCATGTGAGAAGTCTTCCTGTTTGATGCCAACAAAGTTCCTTAGGGCATCATGTTTGGCCCACAGCAGCCCAATTACAAAATTAAAGAATCCAGATTTGTGGGGGGAGAATAGTATTTAAAATATCTGCATGATCAAACTTTTCCAGCTTTTTTCTCTCCCTGTTCTTTGACTTCTTTGGTCACACCTTGTCCACATAAGTGATTTTATTTTATGTATGTTTTTCACCTAGAAGCAGACACATGAGAATCTGGATTGGTCAAGGGGTGTACACAAATCTGAAAACATAAGTCTTTTGATTACTATGGATGGGGATGAGAAGTGACCCCAACAAGTCACTTACCCTGTTACTTCAATGACCAAGGGATGGTCGACCTCTTCAGATCCTGGGCATGATGAGAGTTCTTCATCCCTTTGTCAATTCAAGTGTAAGGTCAAAAGCTATGATGATCTCATTTTGCCTGTCCACATCTTGCCCTTCACTCAGTTATTAATTAATTTTTGTTTAAGTGGCAACCTCAGGGTTTCATTCCTTGATCCTCTTTCATGTGGTCCCTGGAAGCCCATGGAAACCCAGGCCAAGCTAGAGGCCCAGAACCTTACTATGGGACAGAAGGCAAATGCTTCTCCTTGTTCTGTGCATCCTGAGCTTGGGGATCATAAGTGGTCTCCTTAGGTAGGAGTGATGGACAAGAGTTGTTAAAGTGCAGAATCCAGACCTTAGACTTGAAGAAAGTGACCCACCTCCACTCAAAATTTTTTTCCAGTGTTTTGTTGTTGTTTTGTGAATGTGTGCATTTGCTATTATTGATCTGGGAGTAAATGAATGACTGTTTTTCTGGAAGTGCACAAGTGTTTAGACCCATCCAGTGTCATCGAGTATACCAGAAATTACAACTCTTCTAAGTAAAAAGGGAGAACCAAAAGCATAAACAACAATAGTTTCCTGCCCTTCTATGCCTATATGGCTATGCCTTTTCTTCTAAAAGAGAGCCAGTTTTTCAGATGACCCCAATACTACCATTATAGGACAAATGTATGATTCTCCTTGGGTGTAAACTGGCCAGAGAGAAGTTGGGTACTATCTACTGCTTAATGCATTGATTTGTGTCCCAAGGGCCTACAAGAGGTGCTCTAACTTCTTCAAAGACCTTGCTGCCTCCCTAACAGAACAAGGAGAGGCTGGCTTGTAGTGAAAGTCTATTAATTTTGCTTTTGGCTATCTTAATCGTCTTCCTGTGTGAACAAGTTGAGCTGGGAAAGTCTTGATAATCTTTTATTGATTGCATTTCTCTTTTATTTTGCCTCTCTCTTCTGTATAATTTGTAATTATTTGTTGTGCTGTGAAAATCCCACTTAGTTCATGTAATTCAAAGGGACTTAACTTTGTATGGATAGAATACAAATCAGCCTTTTGGGATCACTTTTGATTCACAGATGCTTCAGTTAATTATGTTTTGATCCATCAGCTAGGTCTGAATATGTGCTCTTGAACCTTATTTTACTTTTTTTAAGCCCAGATTTTCCATTCCCTATGAAGTGACTGTGACAGTTATAACTGCTTGTTGGCCATCAAAATTGTCATCTCTCCCATATTTGCTCTGCAAGACCCTTTATGGCTAAACTGTCATTAGTAACAGTAACTCAGACCCTGCACCAAAGATTAATGGTGAAGTCTTTTGGGAAACTTGCTGAAGAAGTGCTTACATTGAGTGTGGATATTCATAATGGCTTTTGATGTTAATTGATATTCTTACTTCCTTGACAAACAGGACTTTGCTTATCAGATAATTGCTAAGTTGCCCCAAACATTACAATATGGAGTGCTGTTGACTAGGGGGTCAACATAATCCTGGGATACCTGCATTCAGTTGACTAGATGAGATTAATTTTGATGCTCAAATTCAGGACTTCATTTGGGGTATTTTTGGACTGTGCCACAAATGTTCACCAATGATTACCATGAATATTTTTCATGTGTGATGGACCGTGATGTTGCATGGTTGTCTTTGATCAGTATTATGCAGATAAAACAGCCACATCCTTTGTCATTAGTTTCCTTAATGTGTTTTTTTTAATTGGAGGGCCAATAGGAGAGGAAATAGGTTCTGGCTATGCTTTGTTTTTTGTTGGTTTAATTTTTTTTTTTAGCCTCAATTCCTTTGGAAATAACTTCAGCCTTCTGTGTGAAGGCAGAAACTTGACTCTTTTAAGTACTTTTTCTTTGCTTGAATCTTGCTTTTTTGCCATATTTATTTGCTAGAGCACAGAGAAGATGTTGTTAATGCAAAAAAGGGCATGGCCAAAGGAACAGAGACACCTTGGAGTTCAACTCTAGGGAACCCAGAGCCAAAAAACGATGAAAGGTCCCATCTCTTGACCTTGGCTGCTTAGGTGAAACTCCCTCCAGATAGTCACCTTTTAATTTTTGACTTCTGAGTACAATTATTGGTCATATGTACATACATATGCACGTAATGCTTTGATTTAATGCACACACCAAGAAGGCAAGAAAGATATGCATCCATATAATATATGTAGGATATATGTATATGTGTACATATATACACATCTGTATGTACATAATACATTTTATATACAGCATATACGTATTTATCTCCACATACCACCTAAATTGTATTATTCTAATGAAAAATTTGCATACTCTATTCATGAATTTTAGCTAAATTTTGTTTTTCAACTCCAGTGCTATTGTATACAGCATATGTGTCCGTTAATACTGTTTTTCACATTGATAAGATTTGAATGTTTCCTGGACACTTCTGTGTCTTTATAGTTAAATTACACATAGTCAAGAAGACATTATTGTTGATGATATTTTTTTTTTTTGCTGTGATATTGCTTTGAGATCTACAAGAGGAATAAAAAGGACTTTGCAATTCTGAATAGAAGACTAATGAGCACCACAGATTTGTTGTGCCAGTGGGTCGATTCACGATAAATAGCTATTAGGGTTTTTCTTTAAAGCTTGCTCACTCATAAACACAGCAGTCTCCTTGGCAGCTATTACTGGAATTTTTTAGAGT
This sequence comes from Gymnobelideus leadbeateri, assembly GCA_011680675.1. Taxonomy (NCBI): domain Eukaryota; kingdom Metazoa; phylum Chordata; class Mammalia; order Diprotodontia; family Petauridae; genus Gymnobelideus; species Gymnobelideus leadbeateri. The sequence continues at coordinate 10,869 of WOXC01010392.1, read as the reverse complement.
AGTACCTATTTTTGGTGCTAAAAATAGACTGCAATGAACTATGGCAATAATTCAATTTTCAACAGAAAACGTAACAGTTGCCTGGAATTATGAAGCAACTTGCTATGAAGTGGGGAAGGTTCTTTGCCCTATTTTCCAAGTCATGTCCGTAGAGGTGGGAGCAGTGGATTAAATACCACAGAAATATGACCTGGAATGTGATTGTTTCAAATCTGTTCCTAGAGGGGCCTCATGTTCTTGAGCAAATCCATGAGTTTTGCCATTAAAAAAAATAGGGAAGTTCCCTTGACTGTCCTTTCAATGTATCCTTATGCACATTGATAAATGGTTGAGTTTGATTTTGTTTTCAAATATATGGACCTGTCCATGAAGAATTATCTTTGGTTTTTGCAAAGATGTGCAAAACTGTTTCCATAAAATACACAGGGATTTGTGCCAGATATTTGAGAGTGGCAAGAAGCCATCTATGAAAATAATTTAAAGGCCCCACATCTTAAAGTCAAATTGTGATGGTAGCTCACAAAATAATATTCTTAAGCTGTGAATAGTCCGTCATTTCAAGTGCCTCTCACTTCAGCTGTCTGAAAGCTCACAGAGCTCTTTTTGATGACACAACTCCTTGTCAAATAAAACAAAGCAAAGGTCCTTGAACTCCATGACTACTCCTTGCTTGAGTCTTCTTTTGAGTATCAGGGGTAGATTTTAGGGACATGTCACCTTAAGAAAGAATGCCGGCAGTATTTTTTATGAGCACCACAGATTTCATCCTTATGTAAAGAGAAGTAAAGAAGTAATCTGTTTCAGGCCAGTGATGCCCCAAAGATGTAGGATCTCCCTAAATGATAACTCCATCTCTGAGAATTGGGAGGAAGGCTCACTTGTAGAGGTTCCCCTAGTCTCTGGTGGCAACTTTGCTTTTTTCTACAGCAAAGGGAAGGGATGCTCTGATATTTCCAGTAGTAAACTTCCCACCCCTGCTCCTGGGAATCCTAGGGTAAACCCTATGGTAGAAGAGTCCTAGCCTGGTCACTGTTGGACATTCTTTTAGAGACCATGTTCATTGTTGGCAGTGATGCCTGAAGAGAGAGCCCTAGAGTGGCAGAGGAAGCATCACTATTCTTCTCTGGAGGCTAGCAAAGATCATGCTCCTCCCCCTCACTGACTATTGCAGTCTCAACAAATACAGGCACCTTTTTGCTCGTGTTTTTTGGAATATCCTTCGGGATATTCCAGGGGAAGCCAATGGCTCCCAGAAGGGACATATTTACTGGTAAGCCATCATTGTCTTGTAAATAAGGGCCATTCACCTTCCTCCACCAGGGAGCTAAGACCACCATATACTGTAGTACAAATGGGAGGAAATATTTCAGATTTTTTTTCAGGTAGATCCAGGCAATTTTGAAGAATCACACATTCAGGCAGATTGAAAAGAAAGAGCCAGGGGTCGTTTTATTTGTTTTTGGTAAGGCGACTGATAATCAAGCTGCTGAAAGATTCCATCATTTACTTTCTCCAAAACAACAAGCAACAATTTAAGAAATCCATTCAGTACATTTTGTCCACTGGCATTCAGCAGATCAGAACTGAATTATTATGCTTCCTGTAGTCTATTGTTCCCAGTGGCAATTTTCGAGGTTCACACAGAACGGAGCTGTCTTTTGAAAAGAAGTGAAACTCATAATCTCACATGGCCTAACCACATCTCTTTTTCTGGATGGTCACAGTCCAGATATGTGCAGGGACAAAAGCCTCTGGCTGTGGAATGTTAATGTATACTGTATTATCTTCTTTCTTGTCACCTTAGACAATGATACTTCTTTCACCCCCTACCTTTCCAATAGTCTAACTCTCAGAGATCTCCTGTGGGGAACCTGGTTTTATCATCAATGGAAATATTTTTAGAGTCATGTCTGTGGGGGATAATGGAAGTGAAAGAGGCAATCAGATTTCCTGGATACCCTTGAGATATTCTGAACTTGCCCAAACCCTTCCTGCATGAACACACAGACACACTGGCAAGCTGCTGGTGATCCTAGCATTAAAATAGAGCTTGTGTAAGATTAGAACAAAGAAATGCTCCTGTGACATCTTTATGTGAGAAATGTGAGCAAACTTTATTTTTGCTATTGATTAAATATGTCAAATGTGAATGGAAATAAAACTATTTTCAGTCATTTTGAAAAAAATAATTGTCACCAATTTATTTTCACAAGAACACATGCCATTTATTAAAAATTGATTATAAATAACAGGTTTTTGTAATTATAGGATGTAAGCTTCCTGAGGGCAGGCACTAGTTCATTTCTGTATGTATCCCCAGTTGTGAGCACAGTATATATTACTTAATAATTCTTATTCATTGATTAATTTTCTCCTCCCTTCTCAGTTTTATAAATACTCATTTAAATCTGCTTGGTAGAAATAAACATATTAGCCACCAGACTGGATCCAGACTGGAACCTGTCATCCAGTTGATGATACCAAGCACCCAGATACATGGATCTGGACACAGAGAAACTGGAACTTGAATGAACTTCCAGACATTGCAACCTTCTCTTCAATTCTTCAAGCACCTATGGTTTTGTCAGTGTAGGTATTCCCTACATGGATTCCCCTTCAACAACTTAGGAAATAGTCTTTATCAGTTGTCATGGCTAAAAAATTTGATTCTTCTCTAGCAAACTTGGAGATGAGCCCAACTTGGCTAGGCTAATCCTCAGGGAAAGACATACAACCCATTCACTGTGGTGGAGCCTACTTGAGCTTTCACTGGCTTGGCTTTTGTGCCTTGGTTATCACTTCCATTCCACAGTGGGGCATCGGAGGAGGATTATAATAGAAGGACCACCTTGTTCCCCTTAAATTCACAGCTCTCCTAATCTAAGAAAAAAAGTTGTGATTTTTCCTTTTTTTTTGTGTTTCTTGGAAAAAAAAAAACCTTTCTATTTGATAATGAGGAATGAGACTGCCTCAGGAAAATGGTGACATGAGGTTAGTTGGTAGGTGACACAAAGGCTGTGCACTTTGTATCTAACATGCAACTTAATTCATTGGGTGTACCAATTCAGAGCTGCTAGCTTGGCAAATTAAACAACAACAAAAAATAAACAAAAGAGCAAGTCTTGGCCTGACAAGCAGGTAGTCAACCTTTTCCCCAGGTGTGCTCGATGTGAGGAGTGCCCCTAGAAGCCATGTGGGAAGAAGGAACCTTCATCAGTGCCACAGTAAGCATTCCCTGTCTTCTTAAAACTTTGTGGGGCATAGCCTTTTTTTTCTTAATTTAGACTTTCCAAGTAGGAGTAAATTGATTCTTCTTGGTAATTTGTTTATATGGCAGAGGACAGGAATTAAATAAATGAATTAAAGGGTACAGTTTGGTGCTGACTGCAAATTGCAATTTGAAAAATATCTCTTAAGCAAAGACCAAAGGAAAATGTCTCTCATCTTTAAAGATTATATTCTTCATCCTAAAATTAGTGCTGTGATTTGATGTTGTCTAAAGCTTCCCTCATTTTGACTGTTCTTTTCTTCAAGCTATCCCTTTAAAATGGAGATTTCATATTTTCTTGAAGACTTCAAAAGGTCTGATCTATCCAACAGTTTATATTGAGCCCTTGCTGTGCTCCAGGCATGATGTTAGGTGCTGTATATGCAAAGGCAAAATGAAAAATAATTCCTACTCTCAGGGAGCTTCCAATCTATTAGTGGGGGGAGGGTACTACAATATGTCCACAATGGGTGTGTGTGTGTGTGTGTGTGTGTGTGTGTGTGTGTGTGTGTGTGTGTAATTTTTAGAGAATGAAGGGACCACTCAGAACTACAGAGAAACAATGAAGTCATGGAAAAAATCAGTTACTGGAATCCACAGCTGCCTTCTTTAATGTTGTTTTTTCCCTTCTTGTATCCCCCAAAGAAAGAGTGGCAGTTGCTCCCCACTGCCACTTCAACATCCTCCCTCTGCCAACATCACTCAGAAACATTTCCTCAGGAGTTAACTATATCATTTGGACTAATTCCTTGTTGCTGTGGTCTACCTGCTTCCAGGTCACTTCCCCTGTTTTTCCAAGGATTTCAAGACCTGGGTTATGGTCTTCTCCATTCCAACCCTTACCCTCATACTTGGAAAACACACTGGTGTCATCTCAGACATTCTGGTTTCCAAACTGATCAGCTCCCATGACCAACATCTTCAGTGTATTTTAGTTGCCCATAGCAATGATCACATCCTGCAGTTCACCATTACCCATCACTGTGCCATATCTGTGCCTTTGAACTCATACCACCATCTCCTATTCTTCCATCATTCTGTGCACTTTGCTCCCAAACTGACTTCACCTGCATCCTAACTTTACTCATGTCCTGTGATTTCTGGTTTTCCTTTGATCCCACTTTCCTCTTAGACTCAACCCTATAATTAACCATTCCAGTTACACACTCACAATCCTTGTCTCCATTGCCCCACTGCCTTTCATGCTTTACCAATCTTTAGTCTTGGCTTAATCCCATCATATACTTTATCGTAAGAGTTTTTACTCATTTTTCTTCTGGTTTTAGGATGTTCCCTATTAATTTATCTCTGCATGGGGCTCTTGTTAAGTTTTTTTTTTTCTTGATATCTTTGCTGCTTCACTTGTTTTTTGTATTTATTTTCTAACCTACTTTCTAATCCCCTTCTCTTTGCTAGTAAACAGACCTGAGGCAAGGCTATTCTGTAGGGCATAAGGTTGGGGATATAGGGTTTGCCAACCTTGGTCTCTTCCCTGAGCAATGTCTGCCAATATAATGCCTGCCTGAGTTTAAGTCCCCTTTCCTTCAGGCCTAACTCTGTCATCTTAACTGGAATTCCTTCCAAATCTTCTTTCACTTTTCCCCCCTTCACATTGTTGGGTAGAATCAACACCATCCATTTCTTGTGGAGTTGGGCTTTGAACAAAGTCACTGTAGCAATGGTGACCCTGGATACAAGTCTATGAGTTTGCTTGTGCTTCTTCCAGCTGGAGTGTGGAGAGTGGTAGAAAAGAGAGCTTACTGAGTACTCTTAAGTATTAAAAATTTTAGGAGTTATTACTTAAAAGATTTTATCTTGCTGGGAATTCTGTCTTTTGAGTAATTAATACAAATATTCTAGTTCCTCTCCAGTTCTTAGAATTCTTTTCATTCTCTTCAAATTATCACATATATGGGAGTACCCCAGAGATATTGAAGGTTTGGTTCCAGTCCACTGTGATAAAGCAAATATCACAATAAAGAGTCACAAGAATTTGTTTCCCCATGCATAGAAAAGTTATGTTTACCTTATATTAGATGTGCAAAAGTATTCTGCCTACAAGCATACATACCTTAATTAAAAATAATTTATTGCTAAAAGATACTAACCATCATCTGAGCCTTCAGAAAGTCCTAATCTTTTTGCTGGCTAGAGGGTCTTGCCTTGATGTTAATGGTTGCTGACTGACTAGGTGGTTGCTGAAGCCTTGGGTGGCTGTGGTGATTTCTTAAAATAAGACAACAATAAAGTTTGCCACGACTGACTCTTGTGTTCACTAGAACACTTAAAAGGCCACTGTAGGGCTATTAATTGACCTGATTTCAATATTATTATGTCACAGACAATAGGGAGGCCCACGGAGAGGGAAAGAGACTGGGGAATGGCCGGTAGGTGGAACAGCCAGAACATACACAATCTTTATCGATTGAGTTGCCATCTTACACGGGCACAGTCCATGATGCCCCAAAACAATTATAATAGTAAGCCCAAAGATTGCTGATCACAGAGCACCATAACATATAATAATAATAAAAAAGTTTGAAATATTGCAAGAATTATCCAAATGCAACACAGAGACACAATGTGAGCACGTACTGTTGGGAAAATGGCACTGATTGACTTGCTCAAGTCAGAGTTGCCACAAACCTTCAATTTGTAAAAAAAAAAAAAAAACCAACAAAACAATGCAATATATGTGAAGCCCAATAAAGCAAAATACAGTAAAATGAGGTATGCCTGATACTTAATTATGGACATGTTGTAGTACCCTTACCCTACCAATAGAGGGGTCAAGAGGATTGCAGAAAGGGATACCATCATATTGTATTTGGAGATCTCATCAATTCCCATGGATTAAATTCTCTTCACCATTTCAAAGAGTCTCAGATCTAATTATCCAGCCTGAACCTCTCTGCTGACTTCCAATCTTGTATCTCCAGCTGCCTATTGGACATATTGAACTGGGTATCGTGTAATCATCTTAAACTCAACATGTCTGAAGCTGAACTTCTATCATATTATGGAACTGCTGAATGGTGCCTGAGGAAGTCACATCATCTTGTTGACTGGGGCCACTCCATATTCACACCTAATTTCAATTAGACCCTCACTGCTACTTGGCAAAAGTGTGTTGTTGAATGCTTAATTCCCTGTACAACTTTTCTTAGCAGCTGTTGCAAATTGTCTTTTCTCTCCTCAAGGGCTTGATGCTATTTCTGCTGCTCCCCCTCCCCACCCCAACCCCAGCCAATGTTCTCCTACTTTACAGAGAAAAATCAAGCCATTCATCATAAGTTCCCCTATTTTCCCTACTCAAGACCTCATAAACCCTCTATTTTTTCTATCTCTTCATTCCTCTTTTTCATTCTCTTCTTCTATTCCTCTTAAAATACCCTTAATTCCAGCCACACTGGCAGCCTCCCACTCCAGGCTTCCTTCAGGCCTTGGTCTGGCCAGAATCATTATTTAAGCTCATTTCCAATTTCTCCCTAATGCTAATCTTCCCAACTGCCTACTGACATGCTTATTGAGGGAGAGCATTAGGTTTTTCATCTTCTAGAACACAACCCAAACCAGTATTTCTGTTTCTCTGTTTGCTTTTGCAGCTGACTGATATACATAACAGAAGCAAGAATGTGGTTCAGGGGAGTAGAAGACAATGGTCTTGCCTTTTTTTTTAAAGCAATTGGGGTTAAGTAACTTGCTCAAGGTTACACGGCTAGTCATTATTTATGTGTGGGTGCTCATTTTCTGAGGCCGGATTTGATCTCAGGTCATCCCAACTCCGAGGCCGGCACTCTTACTCACTGCGCCACCTAGCCGCCCCTTTTAGGGCAATTGGGGTTAAATAACTTGCCCAAGGTTACAAGGCTAGGTTTTTGTTTGTGTGGATTAAGTGTCTGAGGCCGGCTCTGAACTCAGGTCCTTCTGACTCCAGGGCCGACACTCTACTCATTGCGCCACCTAGCCGCCCCCTTACCTTTTTTTTTTTTTTTTTGGTTTAGTTTTGGCTCTTGCTTAGAATTATTTGTACATATCTATACTAGGTATCTTTCTTCTCACTCTCTTCTGAACTCTCTATAGTCTGTCTTCCAACCTCATTAGTCAACTGAAATAATTGATTAATTAATAAACAATAAATTAATAGTTTCTAAAGTTATGAACTAGAAAAAGAAATAGCAAACCACTCCAGTATCTTTGCCAAGACTATCCCCAGTGGAGTCACGAATATGGACGCAACTGACATGATAGAACAACAGCAAGTACTAATGGTCTCTGAACTGCCAAATCCAATGACCTTTCCCAGTTCTCATACTTCTTGACCTCTCTGCAACCTTTCCACCTATTGAACTCCTTGATTCTTTCCTTCCTCTAGGCTTTCATGATGTTAATCTCTCCTGGTTCTCCTATCTTTCAGTCTCTTTTGTTGGAGGATCAACAAGGTCACACCTGCTAAGGAAGAAGTGCTCTGGATTCTGGCCCGGCTTCTTCTACCTTTACACTATTTTACTTGGCAGTCTCATCAGTTCCAATGGATTAAATTCTTACCACTATGCTAATGATTCTCAGATCTATTTATCTAGCCTTAACTTCTCTGCTGACTTCCTGTCTCACATCTCCAATTGAATATCTCAACTTGGATGCCACCTAGAAATCTTAAACTCAATGTGTCCCAAAACTTAACTCAATATCTTTCTCCTTAAACCCTCCCCTCTTTCCTAACTTTCCTTTTATTGTTGAGGGTGTCACCATCTTCCTAGTCACCCAAGCTTGCAACCTAGGTACTGTCCTTGATTCCCCAGTCTCTCTTACACCCATATCCAATCTGTTGCCAAGGCCTGTTGGTTGTAACTTTTAAAATTCTCTCGTGTACTCCTCTATTCCTCTCTCAAACTGCTATCACTGTGGTATAGGCCCTTATCACCTCATATCTGGACTACTACAATAGTCAACTAGTTACTTCCTCTGCCATAAGTCTCTCCCTACTCCAATCTATACTCCATTCAACTATCAAAGTTATCTTCCTACAATTCCGGTCTGACAATGTCTCTACTCAATGAACTCAAACATCTTTGCCAAGAAAACCCCAATGGGGCCATGAAGAGTCAGAAATGACTAAAAGGACCAAATCCCAAATCAGAAAAACAACCTTATCTCTTTTTTGAACTTCAATCTAGTATTATCAACTTTCTCCTGCAACTTTCTTTCTGGGAGTCTCTTAGGCTTCTGAAACTCAATATGTCCAGAATGGAACTCAATATCTTCATTCAAAAGCAAATAGATACACACATATACACACCTAAATATTTATGCATGTATATAGATATATACACATATGGATTCCTCCATGTATTCATAGTCCCTTCCCCCCCAATATACCATAAAACAAATTGTATTTTAAAGGGGAAATTCAGCATAACTGATTGATAAATAAAAAAGTCTGAAAACATGTGTAACCCTTGTGGGCTTTCCACCTCTGTGAAGGGGTGAGGTGGAAATATTTTCTTATACCTCTGCTTTCTAGCCTTGCTTATTCTTTATAATTTTATCATATTCTCTTTTGATTTTGAAGTGTGTGCCTGTTCTTTCCATATATATATATATTTGTAATTACTCTTTTCTTGGCTCTGTTTACTTTATTTTGCATCAGTTCGTGTAGATCTTTCCCTGTTTCTCTGTATTCATCACATTCATAAAATCTTATAACGCTGTAATATTCCATTACATTCATGAGCCACTATGTCATTAGCCCCATCTATGAGCATCTACTTTGTTTCCAATTCTTTACTAACATAAAAAGTGCTGCTATAAGTATTTTGGTGTATACAGGGCCTTTTTTCTTATTAATGATCTCATTGAAGTATAACCTAATAATGGAATCTCTGAGTCAAAAAGAATGGACATTTTAGTCACTTTATTTGCATAATTCCAAATTGCTTTCCAGATTGTTGCACTGATTGACAGCTCCACCAACTAGTATCTGTATCTCCCCCAAAACTATTTCCACCTTTTCTCAACTTCACTAATTTTCATTGTGTAAGGGGAGTCCTCAGGGTTATTTTGATTTTTTAATTTATTATTAGTGATTTGGAGTATTATTTCATATGGTTGTTAAAAATCTACAATTTTTTTCAGAACTGTTTGAAACCCATTATCTTCTATACTAAGCCCTTCCTTCCTCTAAGCTTCTCTACTTCTATTAAGTATACTGCATTCCTCCTAGTCATCCTTGACTCTTCTCTCTCCTTTAAACCTCCTCATGTCTAGCTGCTGAATCTTGTCGATTTTGCCTCTGGGATGTTTCTAGCATTGAGCACATTTTCCCCACGTCTATATCACCATTTCAGTTTGCTGACTCATCAAATCTCAGATAGACTGCTGTAATTGCCTACTTATTGGTCTCCTTATTTCTAATCTTTCTCCTCTCTAATCCATCCTTTCCACTGCTGTCAAAAGAATGTTCTTATGGCCCAGGTCTCACTATGTCACTCTCCTCACAATCCTCAAAGGATCCATTATAGATGCCAGTGTAAAATACAAACTCATCCATAGTACAGACTCCTTGCCTTTGCACTGGTCATCTCCAGTGCCCAGAACATCTAGGTTCCTTGCCTCTGCCTTTCAGAATCCTTATGTTTTTTTTTCCTTCTTCCAGGTTTAGTCCAGGCATCAGTCACCGCCTTGAAACTCTCCTGGATCCAAGCTTACCCCATCCCCAAGTACTAGTGTTCTCTTCCTCTTCAAATTATTTCATGTTTCTTATCTCTGTATGTTTGGTTTCATAAAGGAAGAGGCTCTTCTGATTTATCTTGTTGTTGTATACACACTCTCTAGCAGAGAACCTTTAGCCTAGCAGTCAGTCAATCAATAAACAGGTATTAAGTGCTTACTGTGTGCCAAGTGCTCTCCTAGGTGCTGATGATACTGAAACCAAAATTAAACAAGACTCTGCCATCAAGGAGCTTCCATGCTATTGGGGAGAAACAACTTGTACACAGAAAAGCATATACAAAATATATAGGGTGTAGAGACTGTATCTGTGATCTCATTGATCTAATATATAACACATATTATGTATGTATATTATATGTAAATATGTATATAACTTATATGGTATATATCTAATACACATATATAGACATATACATATATATACACATGTGTATTGTATATTGTGTGCATACACATATACCTACACATACATGCATACATACATACATATATACACTATTTAGAAAAATAAAGACAAGGTGCTGGGAAAACATCACTAGTAGTCTGGGACAGTCTCACGTGGGCAATGATGCTTGAGCTAAGTTTTGAAAAAAGGGTTAGGGATTCTAAGAGGTGGAAGTGATTGGAAGTCTTGCACAAAGCAGACCCTTCATATTGGGGACCTTCACTGACATCCTCATAATGTCAAGAGACTTAGATGAAGGACTCCCCCCACCTTCCCCTGCCCCCAGCATCTTGGGTATGGACCCAATAAAGGGTTTACTGAGAGGTATAGACAAACATTCTACTGGGTGAGAATTCAACTCAATAGACATATATTAGAATGTTTATTAGAAAAAGTATAGATAGGTAGCAATCTTGACCTAACA